>JAXGGA010018305.1:0-22363 GCA_038373865.1 Uloborus plumipes
ACAGATGATTAGCCATAGTCAAGAAAGGGCTCAGTATAACTTCCATTGAGTGGGTTTTGGTTGTGCGTCATTGATGCCAGTATCGGCGTCGGTTTTGTTCTCTTTGTCACTTCCAAAAGTTCTTTTTAAGTGAACTCTTAACTGTGCGAGTTACATAACTTTGCTTCTGAAACGAAAGAGCTTTGGATCTTATCGCAGAAAACGTCTTCATACCATAGGACCAAAGGAAACAAGTATTTTTAAAAGCTGATCTCCTCACTCCAATGTGGAAATTCAGAAAAAGTTCTTCGTTTTCTTTTTCTTATAGAACCTTTTCAAGACTATTATTCTCACTCTATTAGACATTTTTGAGGATTGTTGTCCTTACTCTGGTGACGACTTTAAAGGACTAATCTCTCCATTGAAATAAGGGCTTTTTGGGAACTACTGTGCTAATTATAATGGTGATTTATTCGTTATGTTGGTGCTATTCTAGGACAGTTGTCTTCATTGCAATTAGTAATGTGCCGGATCGGTTAATAATGTAGATCCGTGAATACGGATATATGTATCTCAACTTTTTAACCCAAGTTAATCTCAGTCCGTGGGTGAAATTTATGACGGAAATAAATTTTTGTAAAGGTAAACGCACAACTTCCTTAAAAAATCCATCTACAGTGAAAACTTCGTCAAAAATATGATTTATTCAAATAAGACGTTCAAAGACGAGTAGGTGAAGGTCTGTAGAAATAGGATGGCGGGAGGAATAGGCAGGGGAAGGGGATTCAGCCTTTTTCAGAACATCCAGCAACAAAAGTCTAAAGCTGCTCATCTACTGGACAATATAGGAATAATGTTTTGTATTTTATTAATGCATTGATCCACTTCTCTCGCCTCGTCCCCATTGATAAAATAACACAGCTAAGAAAATCTTGACAAACTTTGTATGGAGAATTAGTTTCCTTTCTTTTCCTTTGAAAAATGTTTAGAAAGCAAAAACGAACGCGCCCCAAATCAATAACAAATGTCTATTTTGCTGAAATAATACCTTACAGTTTTTATAAGATACCAAAACTAACTGAAATGCAACTAAATACTATTTTAGGTTTACCTGTAAATAGAATTTCACATATGTAATAAGAGATTCGTTTAAGATCCAAAACGTAAAACGAATACGGATACGAACACACAACTTCATTTTCGTCGGATATCCTCTGATACATATGCAGATATTTGGCACAACACTAATTGCAATGATCCTATTAGTTATCTCCTTATATACTCAGGAGGAAGAAAAACAGGCCTCGCGATCCACGTACCCTCATTTCTTTTTATTCGTGAGATTTCGTTAATCAAATGAGAATTTTGAAGAACTTGTTATTGTTCTGAAAAAAAAATTTTTTTTTCTTTTAATCTAACAGTAGAAAGTATTGAATTTGTCAACATTTTGAGATTTCAAATTACGATGAGCTTGAAAACTTTCAGGTAAGTGATGATCAATTTGATCATTTTTGTGTGCGTGACAGTGCGTTAGGGTCATTCCATAGAAATGTCAACCTCGGCCGAAGAAAAAAAAAATACCGAAGTGAAAAGAAGATCAAAAAATAAATAAATAAATAAAAATCTTACAGCATAAGAAGTTAAAAAAAGTTGAAAAAGTATTGTAATTATCACTGAGGTTAACCATGATAATTAGTTTGTAGTGTGTTTACTGCTTGTTATTCAATGGTTACGTTCGTCACGTTACGTTAGACTAAACGTCACGTTTAAGACTAAAAAAATTGAGATTTAATAAATGTGTTTTATGTTTTTAAAAGCCAACTTTACACATTTTTCAAACATATCATTCAATTTTTAACACTTGCTTAACTTTGAGAAATTTTTGACCCTGAAGATATGAACCGATTTTTCTCAAATTTTGCACAAAAGCTAACTATCACCAAAGACAACTTTTGGCAACTATTAGAAGTTGATCTGAAAAACTTTTTATTTTTTGCCCCACCCTAATGTACATTGTAAATCCACCAACACAACTTAACAATATTTTTTATCCTTTAAGTTACAAGCAAAAACAGTTACAAAATCAGCTCTGAATGTTACGTTAGTCACTATGGAATGACTCATTAGTGTGTGTCAGTGTGCGTGTGAGTGTATGTAGTGGAGGCTACCCACTATAAAAAGCGCGATAGTGGATGCAACCCACTATAAAAAGCACGATAGTGGATGCGACCCACTATAAAAAGCAAGATAGTGGATGCGACCCACTATAAAAAGCACGATAGTGGATGCGACCCACTATAAAAAGCACGATAGTGGATGCGACCCACTATAAAAAGCACGATAGTGGATGCGACCCACTATAAAAAGCAAGATAGTGGATGCGACCCACTATAAAAAGCACGATAGTGGATGCGACCCACTATAAAAAGCACGATAGTGGATGCGACCCACTATAAAAAGCACGATAGTGGATGCGACCCACTATAAAAAGCACGATAGTGGATGCGACCCACTATAAAAAGCAAGATAGTGGATGCGACCCACTATAAAAAGCAAGATAGTGGATGCGACCCACTATAAAAAGCAAGATAGTGGATGCGACCCACTATAAAAAGCACGATAGTGGATGCGACCCACTATAAAAAGCGCGATAGTGGATGCGACCCACTATAAAAAGCGCGATAGTGGATGCGACCCACTATAAAAAGCACGATAGTGGATGCGACCCACTATAAAAAGCAAGATAGTGGATGCGACCCACTATAAAAAGCACGATAGTGGATGCGACCCACTATAAAAAGCACGATAGTGGATGCGACCCACTATAAAAAGCACGATAGTGGATGCGACCCACTATAAAAAGCACGATAGTGGATGCGACCCACTATAAAAAGCACGATAGTGGATGCGACCCACTATAAAAAGCACGATAGTGGATGCGACCCACTATAAAAAGCACGATAGTGGATGCGACCCACTATAAAAAGCACGATAGTGGATGCGACCCACTATAAAAAGCACGATAGTGGATGCGACCCACTATAAAAAGCACGATAGTGGATGCGACCCACTATAAAAAGCACGATAGTGGATGCGACCCACTATAAAAAGCACGATAGTGGATGCGACCCACTATAAAAAGCAAGATAGTGGATGCGACCCACTATAAAAAGCACGATAGTGGATGCGACCCACTATAAAAAGCAAGATAGTGGATGCGACCCACTATAAAAAGCACGATAGTGGATGCGACCCACTATAAAAAGCGCGATAGTGGATGCGACCCACTATAAAAAGCGCGATAGTGGAAGCGACCCACTATAAAAAGCGCGATAGTGGAAGCGACCCACTATAAAAAGCGCGATAGTGGATGCGACCCACTATAAAAAGCGCGATAGTGGAAGCGACCCACTATAAAAAGCGCGATAGTGGATGCGACCCACTATAAAAAGCACGATAGTGGATGCGACCCACTATAAAAAGCACGATAGTGGATGCGATCCACTATAAAAAGCACGATAGTGGATGCGACCCACTATAAAAAGCACGAAAGTGGATGCGATCCACTATAAAAAGCACGATAGTGGATGCGACCCACTATAAAAAGCACGATAGTGGAAGCGACCCACTATAAAAAGCGCGATAGTGGATGCGACCCACTATAAAAAGCGCGATAGTGGAAGCGACCCACTATAAAAAGCGCGATAGTGGAAGCGACCCACTATAAAAAGCGCGATAGTGGATGCGACCCACTATAAAAAGCGCGATAGTGGAAGCGACCCACTATAAAAAGCGCGATAGTGGATGCGACCCACTATAAAAAGCACGATAGTGGATGCGACCCACTATAAAAAGCACGATAGTGGATGCGACCCACTATAAAAAGCAAGATAGTGGATGCGACCCACTATAAAAAGCACGATAGTGGATGCGACCCACTATAAAAAGCACGATAGTGGATGCGACCCACTATAAAAAGCACGATAGTGGATGCGACCCACTATAAAAAGCAAGATAGTGGATGCGACCCACTATAAAAAGCACGATAGTGGATGCGACCCACTATAAAAAGCACGATAGTGGATGCGACCCACTATAAAAAGCACGATAGTGGATGCGACCCACTATAAAAAGCACGATAGTGGATGCGACCCACTATAAAAAGCAAGATAGTGGATGCGACCCACTATAAAAAGCAAGATAGTGGATGCGACCCACTATAAAAAGCACGATAGTGGATGCGACCCACTATAAAAAGCACGATAGTGGATGCGACCCACTATAAAAAGCGCGATAGTGGATGCGACCCACTATAAAAAGCACGATAGTGGATGCGACCCACTATAAAAAGCAAGATAGTGGATGCGACCCACTATAAAAAGCACGATAGTGGATGCGACCCACTATAAAAAGCACGATAGTGGATGCGACCCACTATAAAAAGCACGATAGTGGATGCGACCCACTATAAAAAGCACGATAGTGGATGCGACCCACTATAAAAAGCACGATAGTGGATGCGACCCACTATAAAAAGCACGATAGTGGATGCGACCCACTATAAAAAGCACGATAGTGGATGCGACCCACTATAAAAAGCACGATAGTGGATGCGACCCACTATAAAAAGCACGATAGTGGATGCGACCCACTATAAAAAGCACGATAGTGGATGCGACCCACTATAAAAAGCACGATAGTGGATGCGACCCACTATAAAAAGCACGATAGTGGATGCGACCCACTATAAAAAGCAAGATAGTGGATGCGACCCACTATAAAAAGCACGATAGTGGATGCGACCCACTATAAAAAGCAAGATAGTGGATGCGACCCACTATAAAAAGCGCGATAGTGGATGCGACCCACTATAAAAAGCGCGATAGTGGATGCGACCCACTATAAAAAGCGCGATAGTGGAAGCGACCCACTATAAAAAGCGCGATAGTGGAAGCGACCCACTATAAAAAGCGCGATAGTGGATGCGACCCACTATAAAAAGCGCGATAGTGGAAGCGACCCACTATAAAAAGCGCGATAGTGGATGCGACCCACTATAAAAAGCACGATAGTGGATGCGACCCACTATAAAAAGCACGATAGTGGATGCGATCCACTATAAAAAGCACGATAGTGGATGCGACCCACTATAAAAAGCACGAAAGTGGATGCGATCCACTATAAAAAGCACGATAGTGGATGCGACCCACTATAAAAAGCACGATAGTGGAAGCGACCCACTATAAAAAGCGCGATAGTGGATGCGACCCACTATAAAAAGCGCGATAGTGGAAGCGACCCACTATAAAAAGCGCGATAGTGGAAGCGACCCACTATAAAAAGCGCGATAGTGGATGCGACCCACTATAAAAAGCGCGATAGTGGAAGCGACCCACTATAAAAAGCGCGATAGTGGATGCGACCCACTATAAAAAGCACGATAGTGGATGCGACCCACTATAAAAAGCACGATAGTGGATGCGATCCACTATAAAAAGCACGATAGTGGATGCGACCCACTATAAAAAGCACGAAAGTGGATGCGATCCACTATAAAAAGCACGATAGTGGATGCGACCCACTATAAAAAGCACGATAGTGGAAGCGACCCACTATAAAAAGCCTAATAGTGGAAGCGACCCACTATAAAAAGCGCGATAGTGGATGCGACCCACTATAAAAAGCAATCTTGTGGACGTGACCCGCTGTAACTGCATGTGGTGAAAGTGACACTACATGTCTTTTACAGTGGGCCGTGTCGGGGGGTGGTTGCAGATTTTTGGTTACTTCAATTAAAAAATCTTTCGTGATTGAGGGTGTATCAAAGAATTACATATCGTGTTCAGGTCCTTACTATAGAAACTCATTTTCGTGAAATGTTTTGTAACTCTCTATATTTAGGGGTTAAAATACTTTTTATAATAGAGTTTAACATTAACAACTAAAGTAAAACTTCTTCATTTAGTCTTCAATACATTTAATGTAGGTTTAATGTATCAAAATAGCATTCCTATACTTTGTCCTAACTGTAAGTAAAAAAATTATTTAAAAATGCCACAAAAATTATGTCTAAGGTTTTTTTCTATTTTTGGTTTTCATTTCCCAATATTAATTTATATAAAAAGAAAATAAGTTTTTAAGCATAATTTCTTTTAATTATAATATCGCTCAATAATTTGAAATATGTTCTCGGTAAGTTGTATTCTACCCTCACAACACTAAATTAATCGTTCGGTAAACAATAGTAAGACTCATTTACAGTTCCTGACTTAGAAGAACAATGCTACACATTTCTTAACTTGTTAAACTCTTTCAATTTTGTATTTTGTAAGTATTAGCAACTAATTTGAAAATATTTGATGCGATAATGTTTTGTTTTTTTTTTCGCTATTTTTTTTTTCTTGCAAAAGATTATCCTTTATTGTTAAATATATTAAATACATTTCTTTGATCTTTTTTAGCCTACTTTCCCGTTAAAAATAAAAGAGAGACGAAAAAAGTATTAAAAGTAGCTTAATGCATCTAAAAAATATCGCCAAGTCCAAAAAATATCGCCAAGTTAAAAAATATCGCCAAGTCAAAAAAAAATATCGCCAAGTGAAAAAAATAAAAAGGTAAAATGAATATCGAAAAATTAAAAATTTGAAAGTAGGGTATTGAGATGGGGAATTTGTGTGTCGGTCGGTCGGTCGGTCGGTCGGTCGGTCGGTCGGTCGGTCTGTCTGTCCCCCCCTAATAACTTTTGAATGAACAGTCCGATTTGGACAAACTTTTTTTTGTTGGAAAGATCTCGGCGAGTACAGCTCATTCCCATATTTGATTTTTTGATTTGAACAATTTTTGGTTCAAATTTGAACCGTTCAAACAACCGGTCCCGCGATACTAACTTTTTAATGAACAGTCCGATTTGAACAAACTTTTTTTTGTTGGAAAGAACTTTTCAAGGATACTTCATTCCCGTATTTACATTTCCGATTTGAACAATTTTTCGTTCAACATTGAACCGCTCAAGCAAGCTGTCACCCCTAATAACTTTTGAGTAAACAGTCCGAAAAAAAATGACTGACTGTGCAGACGATTTTTTGTTTATTTATTCATTTGTTTTATTGAATTTATTATTATTATTATTATTATTATTTTTGGCAGACGATTTTTTTTTTGTAAAATAAATGTTTCATTCACGAGGGCATTTTATTCTTTATTTATATTTAACAACTGGCAACGGATTAAAAGTGAAATTCGAGACATTTATCAACGGACGAGTTTTTTTTTTCTTTTTTTTTTTTTCTTTCTTTGATAAAATGTGTTTTGATGTACTTTGTACTTTTAATTTTTTTTTTTTTGAAAACAATTGAGGAATTTTTCTACGGAAGAACTGTAACAGTTACATTCTTTAAAAGGTGCGACAAAACTTTATTTATTCATTAATTTACTTTTTATGTGTCTATTTCATCTGATGAGAGGGGTATATTTTGCTTTTAGAAATCAGCTTCAAGTGCTAAAAAGGTATGTTTGACATAATTTTTAGTCTTAGATAATCAAGAGAATAATGATCAGATGCTAGAATGCCGATGTCGATGTACGGGAAAGTAGGCTCGTTTAGTTCTTGACAGAACTTCTTGTTTTTATTCTAAACCAGAGGTTGTCTAACGTTTTTTATTATTTGGACCTTATGCTGATTTTTTCAGTTTTTCATGCACCCCGTACTTATGGTAAGTTTCAAAATTAATACATAAATATAGTATTTGTATTATATGATTCCAATACCAAGGGAACCAGATGGTTACATTTTGCCCAAGATGTTCAAGAATCATCAGATTAACGCAAACTGCACGCAAATGCCACAGGACAAATCAGATAAGTATCCCAACAGTGCGAAAGTTTGCAATAAGGGTCTAAGAATTCTCTTGTGTTATCGAATTTTTTAAAAAAAATGTATAGCTCCAAACACATTGATGATAATTGGTTAAGAGACAGTTTGATAGCGTTTATTCTACTGCAGAAAATTAAAAACAGGGAAGAAAATGACCTTTTTTCTCTACTCTTTGATTAATAAAATCGGAACGGAATTCAAAGCGTTGAAATAAGTGTACAAAATAAGTATACACAAAAAAGAAAACATAAAAAAATACCCTAATTCAAATAAAGAGAATGTTTTAATGGCAAGGTTGAATTTCATGCTTGGACCGTATATTTTAATCCATGGCTTCAAATTTTACACGCTTTCATTCCTTTTTTATAACTCTTTTTTCTAAATTGAAATTATGTAAAATGAATTTTTTATAGCTTTTCCAAGTATTTATTGTACACGTACTAATTTCAAATATCAATCACATTTCCCTGTTCTTACTATTTTTTTTTCAGTAAAAAAATAAATAATAATAATACTTCAAATTTAAAAAAAAAGATTAGGGTGAGTTCTGGTAAGTGCGTCCACTGGGAAATATATGAACACTGTTCTGAAATGGCTTCTGCAACACATCGACTATGTTAGATAACTGTCTAATGATAATTTCTATAGGTAGAATTCAGGCCTGGATTCAATAGACGAAACCAGTGGCGTATTTACGTATGGGCTTAATGGGCTATAGCCCAGGGCGGCACGATTGGGGGAGGGGCGGCACTTTTTCCATGCAAAGACCTTTTTTGTGAAGACCTTTTTTTTTTAGACAGCAGGGCGGATCGGTAGCGAGAATGACCCTTTTTTTTTTTTTTTTGTTTGCCACCAGGGCGGCAGCGGCCACATTTTTATTCCTTGTATTGGCAGGACGCAGCGGTGAACGTGGACAAAGTTCATGGAGTTGGTGGCGTCCTTAGTCAAAGCCAAAGTACAAAGAGTTGCCCGCACTGGATCCTTTTCCACGATGATTTATTGCTCTCTTTCTTAGACCCCTTCTATTCTCAGCAGTGAGCGGCCTCGGGTGGTTTCAGGGGTGGAGGGTGTAGATAGAAACAGATGGAAAACCAGTTTTTTGCTGCATCGTGTGAACCGCAGGAACCGCACTGTCACTTGGATTCTGATGAGGAACTTCTAGGTCACACGAGAGTTATTTACAAGATCATCTCACTAATCACTTTCCTGTTAGAAGGATAGTTGTCCACTGGCGTCAACGTTCCTTGTCCTAATCACCACTCAATAGCTGAGATAAACATGTAGTAGTGCCAGAATGAATAAACTAGATGATATTTTTTAACAGAAAGCAAACTTCATGTATTTTTTAGAAGTAACGTCAAAAAAATTGTGAACTTATGTCTGTGGCTGTCCTGTGTACAGGAGATCCCATAGCGCATAGCATTACCAATAGGAGTAGCGAGAAGTATTTCGTTTGGGGAATTGAAAATTTGTTTGAAACAAAGAGTCGGAAAACGCGATATGTACTTACATGTGTGTAACCTTTTTAGCTTGTGGGGGGAGGGGGTATGAACGCCCTGGCTACGCCACTGGTATCTGCAACATTGAAAACTGAGTAAACAAACTTCTAACCCGGGAGGGGGGGATTTGCACCTTAGAGCGTTTTTTTCTCTTTCTAATTACTTTTTTTATAATTAATTTTTGAACAAAAACTTCACAAAGACTGCCTTATTGGGGGATGATAAAATTCCTGAACTTCTTAACATTTAAAATCATCCTGAAAAAGAAAACAAATATTTTTTTTCTTGCTCAAGCTTGTTCTAATTTTCTCTGTTATATTGGGGCAGGAGTCATAAGGGCTCTTAATTAAGTCAAAAAATCAAAAGTTAAATTCAATTTAAGGACTTATCTAAAGAGCAAAATTTCACGGGAGACCTGCAGACCACGAACTTGAAAACGACATTTTAAAAGTACAAAACGTCTTTTTTGCCATGCCTAGTAGACCCCAAAGCTATAGGTGCTAACCTATAGCTGTAAAATTGGGTAAAGGTTGATTTGAACCGCTGGGGAAAAGGTGCTCTTCCAGAATTTTTTTTTTATTTTTGTAAGTGCATTTTATTTTTTTATTATTTTTTTTTAATTAATGAATTAATTTTTTTAAACTGGAAAAAGGATGTAAAGCAAATCTTTCAAAATTACTCCCTACTCTTCTTTTTTTTTTCTTTTTTGCTTGTTTTCCTGTGTTATCTAGCAAAATTTAATTACACTTAAAGGTAAAATGTACTCTGGTTTCGCAAAATTCAGCATATTATGAGGTCATGTAATGTACCACGCAATTTCTCATCTCAGTAATTGAAATCCTTTATTACGTTCTCACCAATATTTTTAACTTTTTTTTATTTATTTTTTTTTATCTCAAATTTCCAACAGTGTGAAAAAGTTGCCTCATGTTATTATAAGTATGTGCAAAATTTTACTGATCTGAGTTAATATTTTCAGTTGCCTTTGGTACTACAGTCGAACTCGCTTATAACAAGGGACCGTAACATGTTGCTCTTTAAATCCGAGTGCTCGTAATAAACGGGTCCTTACGGTTTATTTAATACAGTGCTTGCTAACGGCGATAATATTATTGTTATTTCGTTATTCGTTTACTTTATTCCAATTGTAAGTTGTTGATAAGGTCTAGTAACATTTTTTTTTTTTCATTTAAATCTTTAAACAAGTTTTTAAAATTTTTTAAACTATTCTTGAATCAAATATGTGAAGATTAATCATTTCAAAAACTGTTTTAAATTTCGAAAGAAAGTTCTTAATGAAATTAAGTACTAAAAATGTTGATTTATAATAATGTAAGAGCAGATTTGCAGTAGTAAAAGTTGAGATTCGCAAAAGACGAATTTGTACCAATTGGCTGGTTGTTAACAACCAACCAATTTCATGTTTAACTAGCTGTGTGGCCGGGCTCTGCACGGTTTACCTTGAAAATATACATTTTATGTCAAGTGAGTAAAAAAGTTTTTTTTTTCTTACAACTCTGAAATTCAACACCTCAGGGTGGGGGGGGGGGCCAGTTTCAAAAGCCCAGGGCGGCCTCACGTCCAAATACGCCCCTGGACGAAACACAATCAGAGACAACTTAAATGTCTTCAAAAAAACTCTAAAGTAAAGATTGAGAAGGTTTTGTTTCAGTTCCTCTTGTAGTCATACCAAGCAATTGAAGTAAAGAAATGCAAGTTGTTTCTTTTGAGTAATAGCTACTAATAACATACATGGGGTATTTTGATAAAATACTGTAACTAAAATTTTTTTATGTGACGGTACGCACTTTCCCTTTCTTTAAAGTAAGGTGGGGTAAGTGCGTACCATTATGATGGGGCAAGTGCGTACCACTATCATGAGGCATATGCGTACTATTATGTGGAGCAAGTGCGTATCATAGTGATGTGGCAAGTGTGTGCCATTACGTGGAAAATTGGACTCGCGTAATTCACCTTTAATTTTGCTTATAACTCTTTTATAAGCCGATTATAAATCCGACGTCATTTCCATCAAGTATTTATATTTACATTGAATGCGGCATAAGATTTCAATTTTATTCATTACCTCTGAAATATATTGACTTTTAAATATCAGTTAGTAAATTTTTCGTTGAAAATAGCGATCATAAGCTACACTTAATTTAAACCAGAATGACAAATGAAGCAATGGAATTAAATGAAACACTAAATAAGGAACCAACTGATTCAAAACACGAAGGTGGAGTAATGAATCAATTATATTTAAGAAAATTAAGAACACCTTGTGGAAAAACTATTTCAATGTACAAGAAAAAAAAAATACAATTATCACATCATGATCAATATTTTTTTTTTCTTTTTTGCTCTTTATTTTGTGTTTTTTCTTACTGCTGCTTATTCTAATAAGAAAAATATTTTAAAACCGTATTTATTCAAAAAAGAAAAGAAAAAAAAGAAACGAATTGTTCACTCAGGTCACCTAACGATCTACTATACAAATATAATTAAAGAAAATCACAGGGGTACCCACTTACAACAACGCTATTGGACGCACATGTCTCATCTTACATTTAAGAAGGGGTAAGTGCGAACCCTGGCTTAAACACAGACTGATTAATGTATTAAACCAAAATAAACTATGTAGACTATAGGTGATTATTACTAAGTGAAAACAACTTACATTTGCTCACTTGGTCTTATTAAAAGGACAAAGGAAGAATCACAGACACAACTCTCTCAATCTTCAAATCACAGTTGTTCGCAAGACACGTGGGATATTACTGATTGCGTTTCATCCATGCAAACAAGTGCTGATCTCTAGTATTAGGAATTATCCCAAGGCAATTACCTAACATATTTAATGTGTGCTAGAAGTTTTTTCCCGCTCATATTCATATAATTTAAAGTGGACGCACTTACCGCGCTAGGTAGGGAAAGTGCGTACCTTAGAATAGGTGTCATAAACCAGGTCACAAAACCTATGCTTATGGTTTATTTGACATATTATATGCTTGAAAATCTTAGTAAAGGATCTGGAAAGAAAACTAAAAAAAAATTGTAAGTGCACAAGATTTTTCAACAGAGAAGCATTCTTGAGAACATGAACTTTGAAAAAAAGGGTACGCACGTACCAGAACTCACCCTATAACTTTTTTTTTTTTTTTTTGTCGCACATATTTTCAAAATGTTTTTGGTTGAAAACAGCAATTATCACTTTGGCAAATCTGCGCAGTAATTTACATAGATGAAGGGTATGGCTGCAAAATTAGGCATCTCTGAAAAGATATTTTCAGAAAGCGATTCACATATCTGTCGCAATTTAAATATATGAATTACAATAACATTTCCTGTTTTCTTTAAACCATTTAAGGGTCCGTTTTGAAATTTCCTGACCGTCTCAGTCTGTTGGTCTACCACAATATTGCAGCAAAAAATCTGTGAAAGAAAAGCTTTTTCGAAAAAAAAAAGAATTTGAAGTATCTACTTTTGTAGCTATGTGCTTCTTATAGTTAAAAGAAAATATATTCTGTGCTTGATTGCGCTCAAAATGAAGAAAATATTTCATACATTTTTAAATATGCTCTAAACATTTTAGTAAATTATTCAATGCCTAATTCATATATTTTCAGCTATATTTCATTAGTAATATCTTTTTGAGCTGCACCAGCATCATAAAAAAAAACACTACCGAAGTAAAAAAAAAACCAAAAGAAAACCCAAAACGGAAAAACAAACTTAAATTCGTTTTTAAAAAATGAAAAGTTTTTTCAGCCAAACATTCAAGCCAGGTGTTTACTCTATATCTAAAAGCTTTAACTTTTTACTAATTTCAGTTTTCCTCTCATATTTTTCATTCATTTTAAATATGATAATAATTTGTCAAAAAAGTTTGAAAAAACGATTCAAGTATTCCACGTTATGATAAAATACCCAAAAATTAAATAAAACAAACAATTGATTACATTAAAATCGACAAAATGAAAATGAAAGATACTCTAAATGAATTTGCTCAATATGCTGGGTATAAGAAATTAAGAAATCTAAGTTGCACCTGAACTTCAAACTGCCGTAAAAGTGAGGTTGTTGGCGATAGATACATTTGACATCCGGCATTTTGCTTAAATAACGTCGAAATAGCAGTTCGTGATTGAGAAAAACATAATTTGAATTCACATCAAAATTCAGAGGAGTAGCAGGGGCTGAATACTGTTGGCTGGATGTTGTCTTTTTTTTTTTTTTTTTTCGTTCTTTAACTCTATTTATAGGCAAAAAGTAAAAGTTTGACGTCTGCATCAGAAGACAAACCTGGCGTATACTGTTTAAACGGCCCGGACAACTGCTCCAGTTTTGCCTGTTACGTGATGAGGGTGTGACGAGCTGACAGTCCCATACCTCGCCGAGTTCCCTCACACGATTTGAAGCAGAGACTCAAGCTACGGTTGTCTGTTCTTTGCTGATCAAGAAGAATACAGACATCATGTACTAGGAAGAGGAATCCGACATCAGGACTCAGGACAAGGAATATGGACATCATGGCCTTGGAAGATAAATCCTACCTTAAGACTTAGGCTGAGGAATACGGAAACCATGGACTCGGAAGATGAATTCTACCTTAAGACTTAGGATGAGAAATACAGAAACCATGGACTCAGAAGATATATCCAACATCAGGCCTCAGGACAAGTAATACGGACATAATGGACTTGAAAGACTAAACCAACATCAGGATTCAGAACAAGGAATACCGACACATGGACTTGAAGACGAATCTGACATCAGGACTCAGAACGAGGAATACCAACATGGAAGATAAATCAGACATCATGACTCGGGACGAGGATTACCAACTTGGAAGATGAATGAATGCAGTGAGTCCTCGGCACCGCTGAATCCAAGATTGGGTCAGCTCTACTATTTTACGCAATGACTGAGGAAATCTTAGCTTCTTGAAGATTTGCAGCTTCTGATTCCCTAACCATCCGTGATGTACAGAACGGAGAGCTGTTGTCAGAGTGAAGTTTTCTTCTTAGCCTGTGTCTGCCAGAACAAAATTATTTGGATTTATCGAGTCACCTGTTGTTAATGTTTTTGAAATGTCATACAAAACACACATTTTCTGTGAACATTCACTTTTTATAATTTTGTACGCACTTAGTTTCTCAACCGTCCCACGTCCGCTTAAATAATTAAGATGTAATACTGGCATTAAAGTTGAATTTAGACCAATAGTGAGTCATACCGTTGTTTGATGTCTTGCGATTTATTTTGCTTTCCTTGTATATCAAGCTATTGACTAAGCTTGAAATCCTGAATTATTAAGACACATTGTTAATTTTGAAAGTACTAATTTAATATATGAACCACAGAAAAGAACACAAAACATAAATAAATAATCTTCCATTTTTTTAAATTGATATAAAGCTTTATTATAAATAATGTATTTTTTCTTTTACAATACTGTTCATAATTACAAAAGAAATTATCAGTTTCTTTGTAAAAATTATTATTAGAATATTGAAATATATCTCTTTTTATCAGTACTGTAAATAGTATTTCTGAGTACAGTGATGATGATAAAACTTTACTGCACCTGAGTACTGGGTGTAAAACTATTGAAACTGTTTGTACCTACCATGCAAAAAAATTTCTTGCTAAGTTTTGCCACATTTATGGAACTTCTTGCTGGTAGGTACAAACAGTTTCAATAGTTTTACACCCAGTACTCAGGTGCAGTAAAGTTTTATCATCATCACTGTACTCAGAAATACTATTTACAGTAGACTGCCTACTGTAACTTAAAATATTACAATCATCATTCTCAAAAACTCCTATGGAACATTTAGGGTTATCCATAACTTATTCACAGTTTACATGTAGAAAGACAAATTTAAATTTATATTTAAGGATTCTAAAGAATTTCTTCTTTTACCTTTAACAAAACATTCTGTGAATATGAATGAACATGAAATGAAAAGAAATCACATCAGCTTCACAAGATTTTACAGCAGAAACACTAGCTCAACAACCTACTTCTTTCAGAATTTGAAAGACAACTAAGATACACATGTGAGAGCAAGTCAGAACAAGGATGACCACATGGTATGAACAAACCTGGACAAGTTGAGAAATGCTCAGTCCTGTTGTAGGTAGCAATCAGATGTTTAAAAATCAGACAAGTTTAGTGGTATTCTATATTCCCAGGTGTTAAAAATATTAAATTATCTTATTAAACTTTAAATATGTTTCTTCATTGCTCTTCTTAGTCTTTTTTAGCATTTAAGGCAAAGAATACAGCATATAATTGCATTTAAATAAAAAAAAAGATTTAAAAAAATTAAAATAATCGTGTTGTTTTTGTGCAATTTTTTGAAAGTTCAGTCCCTTATATCTGCCAAACGCCTTTGAATAACAAAGCAACTTTTGTTTTATCAGAAAGCTGGTAAAAAGTACTTAAAATACCACATATAAATTTTTTTTATCTTGCCCCCCACATGCATTTTTTTAGCGTTGAAAATTGGATTTTTTAAAAAATTTACAACTTTGGGGGAGCATATCTTATAAAGGAGGTGGAATAACAAGCCATTTTTTTTTTATACAGTAAGCAACCATGACTATGAATATATGATGAAAAAATCGGCTTGTTACTTTGAACCCTTCATGGGTTTTTTAATGTTCGAAAGTAGGAAAAAATGTCATTTTCGTCGTGAACTTTGACCTTGAAAAAATAAGTATTGTTTTCAAATCTGAAATTTATTGATAGCATATATAAAAAGATCTTTTTCTTAGCTTTCCAATGAGCTATAGTTGAGCTCAAAATCTTTGATAGAAAAAAAGTTATAGTTCATAAGACAAAGCATCAAAACGCCCGATTTTCGCTGTTGCCAACAACAAAAATGGCCTATATATCAAAGGGTAAATTTTTTAAAAATAAAATGAACACTATTTTGAGCCCTGGGAAGTAAAAGGAATACACATGCAAATTTTCATCGAAATCAAAAATGGTGATGCAACAACTTTTTTGAAAATTTGTTGATTTAAAATGGAATGACCCATACAATAATGTGTAAATTCAAACTAGTGTGATCAAACAAATTTTATAAATTTCTCAATAAATCATTTGAAGAGCCTTCATTTTGAAAATAAGTACACATATAAGCTTAACAAAATGTAAAATATTTTCTTTTCTCAATAAAAGGCTCCGTCTGAATGAATTGCAATGCAATAAAGTGTGCAAATAAAATTTTCAACTATGTTAACATTTAATTGCATGATTTATATGTTATTCCGTTTAAGGCAAATTGAAACAATACATAAAATCAAAATCTCAAAAATAACTATCACTACATTGAGACTTGAATGTAACATCTACAAAGTATCACACTTGAGTTCAAAACAGCAAAATCAGAACAAAACAATTTTAGTAAACCCTAATGACTTGGACTATTTCACAACCATATAAATGAACAAATACATCAGACGATTCATAAGCATTTCTGTTTGATTTTACAAAACAAAATGACTAGTATTATTTATAAGCTATGTTTTACTGATATGAAAATAGTAAAACAAGAAAAAACAAATTAAATTATTATTTTGAGTTTCAGGTAATTGAGACAACGAATCGAAATATAATAAAGCATGCAAATAAAAATTAAAACAATAGTAACAGCAAAACTTTGTTATGCCATGTAAATGTCCATAGACTTATTCAGGTATATTTTGGTTACTCTAGAGATTACCCATTCAATACAAAGAATAAGAAGGGTCAAAACCAAATTTCTTCCAACTAAAAAGTTCTCACTTAAATTCTAAAATTATATTCTAAATAAAATATTAAAGAGCACTCACACTGAAACTATACAGAAGCAGAGACTTAACTTATTAGAGAACAAACCAAAAGTAACTGAAACAAAATCCATTAGTTTTTATTTATTTATTTATTTATTTATTTATTTTTTTTCAATGCTCTTAATAAAAAAACTTCCTGAACTTAAATAATGTTGAAACTTAAAATCATGGAATTAAAAATACTGTTAATTATTATTATTTTTATTTGGATTATAAAACTATAAAGATGCATAAAATAAAGAAGAAATCAAAAAAATGAGCAAACTGAACCATAATTTCACAAGCTAGCAAATGAACTCTCATTTCAAAAATCTTCTGTCATACAGTAACCTCGTCATTCATTTGGAGTTATCACACTTTTTCTAGAAAAAAAGTTAAAAGTATTTGTCAAACAAAATTCCAATGCATGTTAAATATTTAGTCACTGATTTCAAGTAAGTAACATATTAAGGAAGAGGGTTGCCAAATGACATTATATTTATTTTTATTTTTCTCAAATATAGGTAAACAATAACATTTAAGCACATAGTTTTTATTGACATTTTTACTTAAAAAAATTATCTTGAACTGACATTTTGAAATTCATAACCACTTTGAATAGACAAAGTAAAAATCAAATAGTCAAAAGTTTCATGTATTTTACATCATCTACATGACTTGTAGTTGAAGAAAGGAAATGCATTAAGTTTCATACAAAGCATAACCACTATTTCCAATCCCAGTAATTAAATTTGTTCCACTAGTTCCCAATAACATTTATGTGAATAATCAGATCTTTGTTTTAAAAAATGGAACACATAGCAAAGCATGACATAAAATAAAAGCTCTTAAAAAATTACGCAAAATTAGACTGTTTAAAATTTTTAATAGTCAACGATATTCTTTCATTTATTTACATACAAAGTATAATTTTTCACAATCATTTAAAATATTTCACCCTAAATTTGCGAATATTAAACTTCAAATTACTACCATACATAAAGATATATGTATGCACTTCAAAAATACATACAAATAACAATAAATGTATGATAAAAATTGGATTGCAAGAAGAGAATAAAAATCAGAACTACAGTCGAACCTCGATAACTCGACACCCCAAGGGATTACAAAATATGTTGAGTAAAGCGGATGTCAACTTACTGAGGTTTAAAAATTTCTTGCAGTGCTTATATGCAAGTGCTTATTACTATTTGCATTAGAAAAATTAGTTGCAGCAGATGATTTTTTTAAGTATGTAGCAAAATTAACAGGTATATTTTGCATACCTTAATAGGAATAAATCCACAATTTATGAAAAGATGCGACAGTTCCTTGTCAATCAGGTCTATTAAAGAGAAAAACACTGCTCACTTGCTTAAAAAAGATGTGAAGTGCTGGCTTGTTTCTCTTGGGGATTGCCCTTTACATTTCTCCAACCCCTTCCTAGCCCTGGGACTGCACTACTAGCACAGAGTGCTACTG
Source organism: Uloborus plumipes (assembly GCA_038373865.1). Taxonomy (NCBI): domain Eukaryota; kingdom Metazoa; phylum Arthropoda; class Arachnida; order Araneae; family Uloboridae; genus Uloborus; species Uloborus plumipes. The sequence continues at coordinate 18,664 of JAXGGA010018305.1, forward strand.
GTGCAGTCCCAGGCTGACTCCTCTGATCACAAAGAGGAATTCTCTAGAAATGCTCCTTCCAGAAATGAACTAATTAATTGACCAAGCAATCACCACATAAATTTCACAGTAATGGTTAATAGGAAAAAATATGTATCAAAAAATAGACAGGAATAACAAGTGAAAGTCAATTTATAGAGGTTCCTGCAAATATGTGTCAAGTTAAAGGTTTTCGTAAATTGAATTTGCTTTAGGCCAACCATTGGAAAAATAAATGTCATCTTATCGAAGTTGTTAAGTCATTAGTGTGTCAAGTTACCAAAGTTCTACTGCTTTAGATTTGAAGATTTAAAAAAAAATACAGAATATTATTTCAGTTATACAAATGTATTTCAAAACAAGAAAGTTTAACATTTTAATTAGATGTATTTTGTTTTCCATCACATTTCAAAAAGTAAATGACATATATGAAAATATTGTGAAAACTAAAAATATTCAAAATGAAATCACATTTCTACTTCTTCATCAGAACCTTCATCAGTTTCAGAAGGACCACGTATGGCTTGATACCATTGATTTGTAAGATCAGTCATTTGACTTTTGCAATCCTTAACCTCCTGAAAATAAAATTAAAAAAAATTCATTAGCAAAAGTATAGTTCTATTTTAAACAATTAGAAATAATTTAAAGATAATTATAGCCCCCCCCCCTAAAAACTAGGAAAGTTGAAAATTGATATGTGCTTGTAGTCTTGAAACGGGGGACCCTGGAGTGTGTGTGTGAAGTCTTGAAAGACAACCCCTTGCAATTGGGACAAGTTAAATTCACTACTGGCAAATTTACATATAATATTTTCATACGAGCAGCTAAAAACTTGAAGACCCTCCCAAAATATAGACCGGGTTTTCTTGGGAAAAAAATGATATGATACATTTTCAGTCCGCTGTTGAGGTAATTCTGCACTGTTGGCCATGCAGGGTTTGTATTGCTAGCAGTAAATAGATATGGATGAACACACATACTAGACATTTTTATGATTTTAGAAATTAACAACACTGCCTACTTTTTGTGGCAAGTTTGTTTATCTTAATGGATGAGGTAAATGATTAGCAAAATAAAGAAACTAATTTAGTGAGGGATGAAATATTGAATGTTCATAAGTTGAAATTATGTGTACAAAAAATCTAAATGGAATCAAATTCAGTTGAACAAGAGGAACTATAAGAATAACGTGTAATTTACCGTTAGCATTAAGACAGAATGAAGATGCTGTTAAAAGGTTGCCGAGAAAACACTAAATAGACAAAAAAGTTATACTTGTGTTACCCAAAGCAATGCAATGCTATTTAAGTGAAAAAGGGTGCTTCCCCACACTACATTTCTACAAAATGAAATCATTTTTTCCTCAAGCTGGTGTGCTTAAACATCCACGTATAAAGTAAGCATGAGCTTTTCAAACCCCACTTTAAAAACTTTACTAATTAAATCAGGATTCTTGTTGTCTTATATTTTCCTTGAAAAGTGAAAAAGAAGAAAACATAAATGAAAATTTGCATAATATTTACATCAGAGCAGCATTTTAGGAAATGAAATTACTTTCCAGGTTGTAAGACTGAAATACCAGAAAAAAATTTAATATATTAGTATTAATGTTATTTAATAGTGAGAGTAAAAAATTATTGTAAAGTATACAAGTCATGCATTTGCAAGCTTTACAAAAAATATGTAGCATATATTGACATTTAAATGAACAAAAAAAGGGAAAATACATAATTATTATCAGCAAACTTCTGATATTTACAAGCACAGGTTACTAACTAACAAATCCGGATAAGACCTAAAAATTAAAAATTTGTATATATGAAACCACTCAAATATTCTTAAAATATTTTTCAATAAGCAAAAAGTAATATATCACCTGATGAGTGAATCTTCTAGTAAAGAAGGGAATGAGATATTTGACATCTAATTTAACAAAACCTTTAAGATTACTTTTCATAAAATTAACTTCATATTCTTCTTCGGTTAATTCTGAAAGATGCTCAGCATCAATTGTTTTTCCCTGAAAAATAAGAAAATAGTTTGAAGAAACAATTAATTTTTATATAAAAATGATAAAATATAAAATAGATTACAAAACAAAGAATTTGAAAAAAAAAAAAGAAAGAAGCACACTTTGGATACATGGGACTATGAAGTCTATCAATTTTCTATGAATCAAATTCTAGCGCAATTATTTCAACATTGCACTAAAATATATGTTTAGAAAGCATTACCCATAAATGAACTTAAAAAAATTAAAAAAAAAAAAATTAACTTTTTTTTTTTCTTTTTTTTTAATAGAATGAAAATAGTAGAAGGGAAACCCTTTATGGAAACTTTGTGTTAAATACTTACTGATTAAAAGTAGTTTTAAAATGCTTTAAGAAAATTAAATATTTGCTTGAAAAGGGAAACAAGATGGAGTAAGAATTTTAAAGCTTGTAACGGAAAGGCTGTAAATGTGCAGACTGATACAGTGAGCAAGTGACATATGTAAAGTAAGAAGCACTTAGCAGCATTTTTTCATATTAAAAAAAATTAACTAGGTTATGGATTAGGTACACACAACTCAAACCAAGAGAACAATTTCACACTACATGAGAAATCAGTGGAACGGAATGCAAGGCATCAAAAGAATAAATTTTGGGAAATTCATAGATTAAGTCCAATTTTCAAACAATAAGCATATTATCACCTTATTTCGCAAAGTATCATTCACCTGTTTTAAGCATGAACTTTATCTCCACATTAGTTGTCCACACCAAGTTAAAAATTATCTTTCTCTTAGAAACATAACACATGCGTAATAGGTCGAAAATAAAGAAAATGTGAACACAGAAAGGTTTTCATGAGTTAGAAACTTGATGATAATAATAAGACTGTGCTGTACAGCAAATTAGTTGAAAAGATCAACAGTTTTATAAAAAATTCATACCATTTCTTTTGTTTTACTAAGAGAAATTTCTGTATCTTGCCCCTTTCGTTTTCGCCTGGGTTTTTTTCCAGCTTTCAGGAACTGAAATATAAACAAAATAAGAGTTTAAGATATTATAATGAAAAAATATGTATAATTTCTCATAAAAATTGACAAAAAAATAAATTTCTAGTGTGAAGTGCTCTGAATAGAATACATGAAATGTGAATAAGAGCAACATTAATGTGTGATAGCCAGTATTTTCTACACTTATAGTTTTGGTCTTATTTAGGGGAAAGGAATCTATTTGAAATAGCGTCTTTCCTCCTTTCAGTCAAACCCTTCTTTACCTTTAATATGGAATTCAGCTCAATGTAGATGCTCTATTCAAAACTCATAAGATATTAGTTATGCTGTATTATGTTTATTGCTTAGTGATAAGTAATAATTTTAACACACATTGCTTAATTTGAGACACCTATTTTTGTTGAATACAAATAAGGAAAGTAATATTTAAAACAACTATATTTACAAAACTTGGCTTTGATGGTATTAATACCATAGACTCTAAGATGTTATTATAACTAAAGTCTACTGAATCTACATGGGGCTAGAACAAGTTTTCTAAGAAAAAATGCTGGAACATTTTTTAAAAATTTCAAGACTAAACTAAATAATAATAAAGGTAGCACATTAATATCCAATCAACATGTTATACGGGTCATTCCATGTCAAGTGATCCAACGTTTTTTACCTTACATTTTT
>JAXGGA010018306.1:0-22362 GCA_038373865.1 Uloborus plumipes
TTCCTGGAAAGAAAAATATTGCGGACATGTTTACTAAAAATTTGTCTAAAGAAAAGTTAATGGATTTTTGTAAATGTATTTTTCGGTCATAAAAGAATGGGGGGGTATGTAAAATATTCTTCCATGACCAGAAAAAATGTATATTTATTGATAGTGATAGCTGAAGGTCAGTATCATGGCCTGGCTGGCATGTGATTGGTCGAGAGCGCAGAGCTCATTTGCATATGACCGACCAATCAGGTGTCAGCTGGGCTAGTAACTGCATCCTTAACTGGTGCTGTGTTGATTTTATGGTCTTGACAGTCTCATTCAGTCTGTCTGATTTTCTTCCTGCACATACTTGCAAGATGCAAGCTTTTAGTTCCTGAAAAATAAATTTGGTTTTCATCCAAGCTAAGTGTTACCTTTTTTTATATTGTGTTCTTCAATTTGTTTGTCAATATCTCGAAGCGGGGTGGAGCAATCGCACGTGTTTTGCGCGAGGGTGACTGCTATATCTCAAGAAGTAACCGGCGGAAACAAACAAAAATTGGTCCATAGGTAGACCCTACTGAGTACAGGTGCTGATTCAATTTGTTTGTCAATATCTCGAAGGGGGGTGGAGCAATCAAAAGTGCTTATTTTGTCATTGCACCTACTGTATCTCGGGAAATATTGCTGCGATTTGAATGAAATTTGGAATAACACTAACCCAATATGGAAGCAAGCATCGATTAAATTTCGGCACCAATTGCCCCATGGGGAGGGTGAGGTGATTTTTGCGCTTAGTCAACAATGCGAAAAATTAATTCATTAAAAAATCGCTTTCACGCTATTTAATTATAAAAACATCTGAAAACTTTCAATGATCTGAAATTTTTAACTGTTGCCAATTTCTTTTTACTAACAAATAAAATGTTTGCAATTAATCTAAACAAGGCTTTTGCAATGATTTCCAATTTCGCTCATTGATTCTGCATTTGCAGGGTTATTACGATAATTGGGAAATTGGAGCTGTCTCCAATTATTCGAGCGAGTACGTATTTTATTTTGTAACCGGTATTCATAAGATAGATATAGAAGAAAGTTTCGTGACGGCCACGACAGCTAGTTTCATTTACTATTGGTAAAGGAACAGCATCACTTCAGATTTACCAGAAACATCCATTTCTACTGCAGATGCAAATTCTTCCATGCATTTCTATTACTTCTTTTTACGTTTTCCTCAAATTCACCGGTAAAGTTTTGAAACAATATAAATCACTTTTTTTTCAAATACCTTTGAACACGAAAGAATCGAATATGAAAGTAAAGTATTGCTTCATTTAGTGATTATTTTTAACTAGGTACTATTATGTTTAAGTTAATGCAAAAAAAAAAAAAAAAAAGCGGTTGAATGTATTATTAGTAACACAATGACGGTTAAAGTTTATTGAAATATGTCTGATTAAATTTGCATTGTATTCTCTGACTTGTAGGACAATAAAAGTGACATAACACAAACAAATAAATAAATAAATAATGAAGAGATAATTAAAAAATGTAAAAAAAATAAAAAAAACAGCATTGTGGAAAACTAAGATAATAATTATGTTGTAATCTTTACTGGTTAGTTTTCGTCGTCTAAATCAATAATGCACACTTAAAGATCTATGTTACCTTCTCTAAATTATGAATTTTAATGATATGCCACTATTGATTAGATAATTTTTACGCCATCACTCACCCGTTACGTAAGTCAACTTCGTGCGAGTTTGTGGCAAGAAAGAATATTAGATTTTAATTGTAAATCAATAGTTAGTGTGTTCTTCCAAAATATTCATGGTGTATCACTTTTGTTGCTGGAGTAGGATATGACCTAGTCATTTTGTAAATCAGTACGTGTTTAAAGCCAGAATTTGGGTGCTACAACCTACTGATAGTCATTTTTCAGAACTTCTTTTATTGCGAATTTTCAACTCACCAAAGGATGTCGAATCTTCATCACTTCGCTTAATCGTTCTACTCTACACTGTTAAAATTACAGGTTGCACAAAGCCCCTTTAAGGATGAAACATTGTAGCGCCAGCGGCACCCTCTGAAAAGTGTCACTTGACTCCCTATGGCACACTTAAAAGTGCCCTTTGGCTCCCTATGGCACCCTTGAAAGTGCCATTTGGATCCCTGTGGTGCCCTTGAAAGTGCTATTTGGATCCCTGTGGTACCCTTGAAAGTGCCATTTGGATCCCTGTAGTACCCTTGAAAGTGCCATTTGGATCCCTGTGGTACCCTTGAAAGTGCCATTTGGATCCCTGTGGTACCCTTGAAAGTGCCATTTGGATCAATGTGGGTCCCTTATGGCACCCATGGGTACCTCATTGCACCTGAAAAGCGCCATAGGGAACCAAATGGTACGTTCAAAGGTGCCATAGGGAGTGAACTGGCACATTTCAGGGGGTGCTGCAAGGTTTCACCCTTAAAGGTGCCTTGTGCAACCTGTAGTTTTAACAGTGTAGCTAAAACGAATGAACATGTTCTAAAATGTAAATGACTTTTTTTTTTTTTTTTTGGAGATAAATGGGGTTTTTTCCTTTTTCAAAATTCTCAGCTTGAGGGCAACTCAACTTACTTTCACTGGCAAAAGCATGTAGGTCTTCCATGTTCGCAGGAATATTCGGTCTTTCTGGAAGCATTACGTGACCGAAATTCTGAGTGAATCGGATGCAGTAGAGCCCGAACCAGTCAATGTCGAAGGCAGTCGTGTCTCCTGGTAGACGGAGCGTGACATTTTTGCCCTCGTAGCCTCTCAGTTTCTCTAATCTGCAAGAGAATCATTATCCGCCAAATATCTAGCAACAGGTTACTGCTTAGAAGCAAACAGAAAGGTGTTACCCCAACAAAAACATGTGTAAAAAAGGAACCAGGCTCGGAAGAAACGTTTGGGCAGTTTGAAGCAGTCGGTGTCACCAATAAAAAAGTTGAAATCTAACGTTTTCCAAGTTCTGTAGCTATTCCGTTAACTGTAGTTGAGAGTTGGTAAATTTTTTATTAATTTATTTTTTAAGCATTTCGTTGGCTCTTTTCATATCGGCTTTCCAACTTGGAAAGTTGTAATCGTCCCTAATTTACGTTCAAAAAAGTCGACTGCGTCAATTAGAAATGAACTTGCCAAGTTAGAAAGCCGATATATGAGGAGCTAGCGAAATGTTTCTTGATTAAATTAATGAACATTTTACACGACTATAGTTAACGGAACAACTTGGAGACTGTTAGATTTCAACTTTTTCATTGGTGACACCGATTGCTTCGAACTGCCTAAACGTTTTTACCGAACTAAGCTCCTTTTTTACATTTATGTTTTTATTGGAATATCATGCATTTTTGAAAAGCTAGATATGCGTTTATTCAGACACTGAAATAAAGAATTTCCTGAAACAGTGTTAAATAACATAGGTCATGCTACATTCAACGCATGTGCTCATTTGTCAATTTTGCTTTCCTTGCTATAATTTCACATTTTATTGAAACTCTAAACGGATTATTTTTCATTTTAATAAAGCTTTTGATCTTGCTTCAAAGTTTGAACTTCAAAAATTACTTACAAAAAAAAAAAAAAAAAAAAAACTACTAGTATCTCAAAATTTTTTCCACCAATGACGTTCACACATGTATGTTGCTCTATCCTATAAAAATAAATTAAAAAATCGCAAACTTCCCCATTCATACAACGCCTTCTCCAAAAATAAGAAGTTAATACGCATGACCCTGTAGTTACCAGTGGCGGCTCGTGCCTTAATTTGGTGGGTGGGCCCGCAATTGTTTATGTTTGCCCAATAATGCTTATACAGATAAAATGAAAGAAACAACAGTTAGTAAACGAATACTTGGCGAAGTAAAATAATATTAAATTTAATTAATACAAACTTACATTTCAAAATTATCTCATTCGATTTGATGCTTAGGTTTTATATTTTAAATGCTACACCAGCCTTAACGCTTTGGAGCCGGGCGGTACACACGTTGTACCATAAGTCTTTTTTCTTTAGAGGACGGGGTTGAGATTTTCACTCGAACCCTTTGGAGCCGGGGATTTTTTTCAAGGTTTCATACGTCTAGTACGACAGTTTATACCTTCTCTTTTCAATGGAAAAGAAATATGTGGTTCAACTGTCGTACTACCTTTGTCGAAAGAAAAATTTCTATATGAACAGCCCAGTTCCAAAAGCGATCAATGTAATAATAATAACAGTATTTTGCACAGATGATCAACTTTCTATACATCACTAACGCTAAGCAAGCCAGATCTCATAATTTTTGCCATTTTCAGACAGTGAAAATATTCATCACATCAAAAGTGTCACGACTCCTCACATATTACAGGACTATACTCAAACAGAAAAAGAACATTTATGCCTAAAAACACCCCTAAAAATTTCAACAATCTGCACCATGACTTTCTGAAAACCTCTATCAAATTTAGGAACGCATAAGGCAAATAAATGACTAGATATGGCCATGCTTACAAGTTTTTATTTTTTTTTTTTTAAATTTGGATAAAAATGTTGCAATTTCAGTTCATGGAAAAACAAATTCTATCAGTGTTAGAACTTAAAAATCTTACTTTTACAGCTATAATACTTGAATTAACTTTCAATTTTAATGTGTGTATATACACTGAAGTGACAAAAGTCATGGGATAGCAATATGCAAATTTTCAGATGGCAGTAGCATCGCATAGAACAGGTATAAATGCGCAGTGCTTTTACAGAGCTTTCATTTCTGTTCAAGTTATTCATGTGAAGAGGTTTTAACGTGATGATGACCGCACGACGTGAATTAACAGACTTTGAACGCGGAATGTTAGTTGGAGCTAGACGCATGGGTCATGCCATTTCGGAAATCGTTAGAGAATTCAACATTCCCAGATCCACTGTGTCAAGAGTGTGCCGAGAGTATGAAATTTCAGGCATAACATCCCACCATGGACAGCGCAGTGGTCGACCGCCTGCACTTAAAGATCGAGACCGGCGACGTCTGCAAAGAGTCGTAAATTCTAACAGACAAACAACACTGCGTCAAATCACCGTAGAAATCAATGTGGGACGTACAATGGACGTGTCTGCTAGAACTGTGCGGAGAAATTTGGATTTCTTGGGCTATTCCAGCAGAAGACCGACTCGAGTGCCTTTACTGACAGAACGACATCGCTTGCAGCGACTCTCGTGGGCACGTGAGCATATCGGTTGGTCCCTAGATGAATGGAAAACCGTGGCCTGGTCCGATAAGTCACGATTTCAGCTGGTAAGAGCCGATGGTAGGGTTCGAGTGTGGCGCAGACCCCACGAAGCCATGGACCCAAACTGTCAGCAAGGCACTGTTCAAGCTGGTGGTGGCTCCGTAATGGTGTGGGCTGTTTTTTCATGGCATGGACTTGGTCCTCTAGTGCGACTGGACCGAACATTGACTGGAAATGCTTATGTGCAGCTACTTGGAGATCACTTGCAGCCATTCATGGACTTCATGTACCCAAACAACGATGGGATTTTTATGGATGACAATGCGCCATGTCACCGGGCCACAACTGTTCGCAATTGGTTTGAAGAAAATTCTGGACAATTCCAACGAATGATTTGGCCACCTAGATCGCCCGACATGAATCCCATTGAGCATTTATGGGACACCATCGAGAGGTCTGTTCGTGCCCAAAATCCTGCCCCATCAACGCTTTCACAATTATGGACGTCTATCGAGACAGCATGGCTCAATATTCCTGCAGAAGACTTCCAACGACTTGTTGAGTCCATGCCACGTCGAGTTGTTGCACTTCGCCGGGCAAAAGGAGGGCCGACACGATATTAAGAGGTATCCCATGACTTTTGTCACTTCAGTGTATGTTTAAATGAATTGGAAAGCACTGGTTTAACCAGTTATGGTCCCACTCGCTTACCTATGGTCGTACTCAGACTAGTAATGGTCATGATAGCTGATTCGAATTATTTTCAGGAAATACACAAAGTGTATAACAATATTAAAACACTTATTTTTCTTTTACAATATTACAATATAATCGAATTTAACATATTTTGTAAAACAAGGATGTAAGAGGGGTAATGAAATTGGTAATCTCTATGCCTGTTAGTAATAGGTGTTGAAAATGAAAAAGAAAGACCAAAAAAAAAGAGGAAATGTTATAAAAATCAATAAAAAAAAGAGAAAAAAGAAAAAAAAACGAGGAGCGCGAAATGAGAAGAAGCGAAAGTTTTCTCCCTAAAGGGAGAGTTTTTCTCCCAAACATTCATTGCTTGTACACAGTAGTGAGGAGCTCCTTCCTCTCCACCGCTTTGGTTAGGGGTTAGGGACAAAGGGAAATCTTGGACACCAAGAGCTTGGGCCCACTCTGCAGAAGTTACAAGGGGTGTTTTCGCTCACCGCTCTCGTTAATCCAGCCATTGCGATTGGCTACAAGCGGAGGTATACTGTGGGCCGAACGCTCGCGGCCCTTTTAGTTCGTTCTGAAAGCTGTGCAAAGCGCTAAAAGGGGAATTGGAAAACTTTCTCGTGTTGTATTAGCGATGTGCAAGGGGAGGGAAGGCTGAAGGTTAAAATATGTTCTGTGCATTATGTTTTTTTTTTTAAACTGAAATACAAAACGATACATTTTAATTATGTATTTGTTTTTCCTTCCGTTTTTTCCGGGTGGGCCCGGCCCACCCGGCACATAGTGAGGAGCCGCCCTTGGTAGTTACGTACCTCCCATCTTCATCTGGAATTTTTATTCCTTGACCGTGAGGCTGGGCCCCTTTGCCAGCGAGGAAGAAAGCATCTGAAAGAGAGATGTACTGGTAAAAAAGGCATTCCAATAAACTGAAAAAAATAAATGTTGCTTTTACATTATACATAATACAGCTAATTTTATTGTAATTTTAAAGAAAGAAACTGTAAAATTGCTAGTTTTAGTTTATTACTGCGCATTTTACAGTTTTAAACTGGAACTTCTGATGAAAGTATTATACTGTTGTTTTTACAGTATAGTACAGCTAATTTTATGGTAATAAACTGTAAAATTGCTAGTTTTAGTTTATTACTGTGAATTTTACAGTTTTAAACTGGAACCTCTACTTCCAGCATTATAGTGTTGTTTTTACAGTATAATACAGCTGATTTCATGGTAATAAACTATGAAATTGCTAATTTCACAGTAATAAACTGTAAAATTTCAAAACAGCTATTTTTACAGTTTATTACTGTGCTTTTACATTTTTAAACTGGAACCTCTGCTACCAGTATTATACTGTAAGAACAACAGTTTATTTTTTGCAGGGTACTAATGGCATAAATTTCAAGCTACGTATAATAGAAATGTATAAACAGAAAACTTTCCTCGTACTAGGCAATGACTTTTTTCTTTCTTATAAATGGAAATGATAATTAGCACGGTTAAAAAAATCCACTTAAAAGTGAAACTTCAGCATAATCCTTATTTTTACAGCAAAAATAACTCCTGTTTCAAAAGGCGTACATGAGACATCAAATACAAACAAAAATACTTCAAATCAAAATCATCAAAAAAGATGTTCGTAATTCTCCATTACTGTATCTAACAAATTATAGAATACAGGAAATACCTTTAATGAATATCCATGCATTAATTTCGAATATAAAGAATGAAAGCTTCGGCAGAAACAAAAATAATAAAAATGAAAATGTTAAAATCCTGTAACGAATGTGCAACTTCTGTATGTGTAAATTTTCACATAGCTAAAATGCCTACAGAAAAAAATTGAATCATTGAGTAGAAATAAAATACGATATTTTTTGATAGTCTACAAAAGAGATTATATCTGCGAATGTCAAAAATTAGAATTAGCTCTAGTTATTCATATAAAGTTATAACTCTAGTTCTACTTAACGTAAAAGTATGATTATAATTGTAGTTTACTCAAGACATTACGTTTTAATGTTTTTACTTCCTTTTACGTAGTAAAGGAAGTATTGTGATCGCGAAAAAAAATTCACTCAAATTTGGGTCTAAATTTTGATTTTGTTCACCCCCGAATGAATGTTCAGTAGTTTTTTCGACCTATCAGCACGTACATATGTACCTACCAACATATAAACAGCCGAAAAATCCTTTTCAACCACCCCCAAGTTAATTACGACGAGTTTTCTCGTGACGTCTGTATGTACGTATGTGCTTATGTATGTATGTGTGTCGCATAACTCAAAAACTATCTGCCGTAGAAGCTTCTAGCTTGGTATGTAGGCTCTGAGGATGGTCTAGTTGTGCACCTCCCCTTGTGGTTGCATTCGAATGTTCCCAAGGGGGTGTTTTACCCCTTTTTTGGGGTAAATCAGTGTTAATTTCAATGCAGACTCAAGTGATATGAATTGGCGCGACCACTTGGCGATATGTCGCCAAGCTTTTGGTCGCCAAGTGTTTGACGCCAACTTGGTGACATATCGCCAAGTTGGCGACAAATTTGGCGAAAAAAATTATTTTTTGAATTTGGGTTCAACTTGGCGCTATTGGCGATATTTTGCGAAAAATTCACTGAATGATGTTAAAATCGGCAATATTTAGAAAATTAACCATTGTAAAATATTTTTCTGCACTGTTTCGTGGCAGATTAGGGGTGTAAATATTTGAATTGTTACCTTGCTCACTCCAAGCACTTTTTTTAACACTTAAGGCAACTACTAAGAAATTTACACGTAAAAGGAAGTAGTGTGGGGTCCATACCAGATTATTTTCATTTGGTAACGAACTTGTAGACGAGCAAGTATGTTTTGGCCTCTAATTTAGCTTTAAAATGTTAATTGACGTTTTTTAACTATTGTATCTGCTAATTTAAGTACTACAAAGATCAAACCAGGCGAAATGGGCTTTCCACAAAATAAGTTTACTTGATGCATTGATCAACCAACTCTTGGCTATTCTTGTGAAGATGAAACAACAGACATACAAATACAGACATAAGCAGATTTGACAAGAGGTCTCTGCAGCGTGCTCGCTTTGTTCGCCAAACCATGTTCACCGACTTTGCCGATTGTGGATTGGCGATGTGCAGCCGAATTTGGCGACTGAACTGGCTAATTTTTGGATACCGGATTGACTATATATCGCTAAATTTGACACTTATTAGTGTGATTTAAAACCGATTCATAATAATTTAAAGGAACGAAACAGGTCGAATTAGCTTTGTTCCGCAATCCAAAATATACTGGTACTTCCATTGGCCTGAAAGGCATTGATTGTCCGGAGGAGAAATGCTTACATACGCAGACAGACAGATGCTCACAGATTTTAATAGTATTGATGACTGTAGAGGACGTTCTGCGAGAGCTCGAAAGCACAAAGGCTTTCTCTCTGTGTACTAAATGCACTGATACCGTTTTCTTTTAAAGATCAAATCAACGTTATTCGAGAATAAAACTTGAAAAATTATTGCACAAGAATGTTTGACCGCCATCCACCATTTTACCAACGAATACAAAGGGGAAATCTCAGCAATTGAACCTCACAACCTAAAGTTTGTTTTGAAATTTTGCGCAAACACTCGCAAGAGTAAGTATTCATTCCAAATGATTTTTCACTAATTTTTACCTGGCCCCGCTCCGTCATAGTAAAGGTTAGATATATGAATGGTTTTGGCATCTAAGAGGATGACATCACTAGACTTCACACCGTGAGCAAGACTTGGGAGAGGACCTAAACTCTTCTCAGAGGGCAGATCATCGGTGGGAATGACCACACTTCCGAAATTTGCCTAAAAATGAAGAATACGAAAATTATCTAAAAGTAAAGTATGGGAAAATACACAAATGCACAAAAAATGCATAAAAATTCAGGAAACTTTTATGGGAAATATTACTGTAAAATGTATTTTTTGCAGTACAGAAACTTTTTAGAGAAAGAACCAATAGTACCAGGAGAAATAAAGAGTTGCAGCGCCAATTGATACAACATGAAAATTATATAAAAGTAAACTATAGAAAATGCACAAATGCACAAAAAATGCATAAAAATGCAGGAAACTTTTATGGGAAATATTACTATAAAATGTATTTTTTGCAGTACAGAAACTTTTTAGAGTAAGAATAAAGAGAAATAAAGAGTTACAGTGCCAATTGATGCAACACGTGGTTTACAGTGCTAAGCACTTATCGCCCTATTTCAGCTTACAGTTTGACTACGGAGAGATGGCGGGTGACCTTGAAAAGTGGAAACGGTCAGTTTCATTGTTTTGTAGGCAGCATCAAAAAAACCACGCAGGGGCAGAGAAAACTTTAATAAACAACGTATGTAAAAAATCCACTTTCTCGTTAAATCTACTTATTTTAAAAAATAAAATTTTATAAAAAAAAGTAAAACCGACTTCAAAAACGCAGCTGAAAATCGCTCTAAAAAGTAAAAAATAAATTTATTCTTTGAACACCATCGATACTACTTTTAAACATGAGTTTTGAAGTCGGTGCCGAAACAGTTAATAAAATCATTCGTGCCCACTCTTCGGTTACATGTTTCATAATAAAAACAACCATAAATGTTACATAATCAATTTCAAGTGCTGTTTGAGAGGAAAAATCAATCAAATGGTACAATCAATGGGTACGAATGATTTTATTAACTGTTTCGGCACCGACTTCAAAACTCATGTTTAAAAGTAGTATCGATGGTGTTCAAAGAATAAATTTATTTTTTACTTTTTAGAGCGATTTTCAGCTGCGTTTTTGAAGTCGGTTTTACTTTTTTTTATAAAATTTTATTTTTATTTCATTCTTTTCAGTGTAAATGTATACCCGGAATAGTGTCATGTTGCCATCGTGACGCTTCATCTCACTTTATTAAAGCGTCTAAAATTTTAAGCGATTGCCACTAACAACATTTTTTTTTTCCTTTCAGGATTTATTTCTATGCTGATTTAATTAAAACATTTTTAAATTACTAGTTTTTTACCCGATCATGATGCTAAAACTGGCCTACAGGTTAATCCACAAAGTAACCATTTACCGCCGATTCATTAGTGCATCACTAATTTTAAAATTTAAAAGTTTATGTGATGGGAGCCTGAAAATATATTTTTAAAAATATAAAAAAAACTTTTTAAATTTAAAGACTATTTCTGCCTGCTCATTCGCACTAAAAAGTATGAAATAAACGGTGAAAATGCGCTTTGGGTCCCTGCTTGGCGCATTTTCAAAAAGTCGCCAACTGGCGCGTTTTTCCTTGTTGTCTCGCGAATTGAAAGCTCCGAGAGACATTACGCAAAAATTGGCGACTTTTTGAAAATGCGCCAAGCAGGGACCCAAAGCGCATCTTCACCGTTTATTTCATACTTTTTAGTGCGAATGAGCAGGCAGAAATAGTCTTTAAATTTAAAAAGTTTTTTTTATATTTTATTTCAAAGTTTTTCGTTTTAAAATTTATTTAGAATTGCGTTAAGACAAACGCCGTTAAGCATAATTCACCGAGAAAATAACAAACGCCGTTAAGAATGCTATTCACGAATACTTTATTTTTTATTCATGAGAACATTTCGTTTCCAATTTTGTTAATATATCAACACCCCTGAGTTAATTAGGACGAGTTTTCTCGTGCCGTCCGTATGTACGTAGGTATGTCGTATAACTCAAAAACCATATGCCGTAAAAACTTCTAGCTTGGTATGTAGGCTCCAAGTAGGGTCTAGTTGTGTACCTCCCCTTGTGGTTGCATTCGCATGTTCCAAGGGGGTGTTTTACCCCTTTTTTGGGGAAAATCAGTATTAATTTCAATGTTGACTGAAGTGATATGAATTGGCGCGACCACTTAGCGATGTATCGCCAAGCTTTTGGTCGCCAAGTGTTTAATGCCAACTTGGTAATATATCGCCAAGTTAGCGATAAATTTGGCGAAAAAAATTATTTTTGAATTTGTGTTCAATTTGGCGATATTTTGCGAAAAATCAATTGAATGATGAAAGAAATTTACACGTAAAAGGAAGTAGTGTGGTGTCCATAACAGATTTTTTAATAAGTCACTTAAGCAAATTTTTAAACTTGACTAATACGTTGATTGTTCGTTCGTTTGATTGATCGTTTTAAAATCAGTATAGTATTAATTAAAATAACAAGAACAATAAAATATTTACATTGCGTTTTAAAAGGTCATATAAACAAACTACCAGTGATCTTCAGTCTTCCGCTCTCCCAACTGAGCAAGTTGGGAACTGAACCCAAGTCGCCAACTGCTGTGTTTTCCTTGTTGTCTCGCGTAGTTGAAAGCTCCAAGAGACATTCCGCAAAAATGGCGTTTCTATGGCGACAAAACCGAAATCCGTGTTTGGCGAGAAAAGGGACCCAAAGCACAGATTAACCCAAACTAATTCTATATCATCGGCTTCTATCGGCCTGTTGCCACGCATACCATCCAAAAGTATATTCCTAACACCTTTTTAGAGGAGCGACCTGATGCTTCGTGCCGTTAGCACATAAACATCTTCACAAAATACATATATATTAAAGGCCTATATTTAAGGTTTGTAATGATTTACTCCTCGGAAATCTACAGCACACCCCCCTTCCTACACCCGGCAACCCCAATATTTTCTTCTCTCGTCCTGTTACCAAACGTGAATTAGAAAAGTCCATTCCAAACGTATTGACAGCAGAGCGGCCTAACGCTTTGTGCCATATCACTAGAGAATCCTCAAACAAATAAATAAAAGCTTTTATATTAAAGGCGTACTTTTTTAGCTTATATAATGACTTAATGCCCAAATTCCACAACACATTCCTTTTCCTTAAACCTGGCCACCCCCAATATCTTCGTCTCTCTCTTTTTCTTACCATTTGTCCCTTTTAAAATTCAATTCTAAACGTCTTTACAGCGGAGCGGCTTGACACATTGTTCCGTTCGCACGCATGATGATTCTTACATAAGTAAAAATATTTATATGAGAGGCTTATACATAGCTCACGTGAAGATTAAATGCCCACAATCTGCAAATATATCTTTGTTTTGGTTAGCCTTGAGATTAATGTGTTAAATTTATTGTTTGTTAAATTTATTTTGTGTTACGCACTGTGCCGCTCGCTCTACTATAAAGCGGAAGTGCGTTTAAGTTCACGCGGCTGAATTTAACTCTGCAACCGGAAGCAAAAGGTGAAAACCATGACAAAAGTAAGTACAGAAAAAGTCTTTAAAAAAATTGGGGTACTCAGGACTAAATATGTTCTATCAGTAAAACTGCGATTTGCATGCCGCATAATCGTTCGACGTAGACAGTGCATTTTTTTTTCTGCTGCTTGAAAATCCACCGACTCCGTCGAGCATCGAACTTAAGCTCTTGCGAATGAGAGCCCAGCGTCTTACCGCTAGGCCACTCTATCGGCGAGCTACTGTGACCTAATGGACATCAAATCGCAAGTGTGTGCGCGTGAAATTTGAAATTCAATTCATGCGCAAAGAGGGTGCGCATGAACGGAATTCTAAAGATTTCCCTCAGTTTCTTCAGGGTTCCGTTCTCAAACCCCGCATCAGGGGACCATGGGACCACCAGGGAGGTGTACCCTTTCCAACAAAAAAAAAAATTACCAAAATCGGTCTATTCAGTAAAAAGTTATGCGTGGTCATACATAAAAAAAAAAAAAATAAAATATACCGGTCGAATAGAGAACCTCCTCCGTTTTTTCGTCGGTTAAAAAAGAAGCTATCAGTTTCCGCCTCAAGCAGACGCTAAATCTCTCCATGGTCAAGCTATACTATACCCTGTGTAACGAGAGGAGGTGTGAGGATATAAATAAAAGCGTAAGCCTAATTCGATAGACATAAAATAAATGAAATGCCTCAACAGCAGTGTATAAAAAAAAAGAGTGGAGCTGTTTTCTTTCGTACGGTTTCCATGGAGACGACGTAAAATTTCCAAACTTGGTACGCCTATTTTAAAGTAACCGATTATAGATCTGTCACAGTTGGTGTGGTGCTTCGGAAAACTGATCCGCGAATCTAGGGTTCCGTGTTCGATTATTGCCTCTCACGCCCTTTAAGGCATGGATTCAAGTGAAACACCATTGCAATCGCTTCGAATTGCAATCGCTACTGGAAGTGAATTACATTATCATCAACTTAACTTGGCACTGACGTCACTACGGGTGGAGCCAATAAGAGCTCACAAGCAGTCAGTGATCTCCTCTTATTCGCCAAGTAGGCTGTGACGTTTTATCTAGTTCGTTTTTCATAGGCAAGCGTCACGCTGACGTCACGATGTTTTTATCAAGAAACGTTCTAATGTAATTCATTTCCAGTAGCGATTGTGATTTGCGATCGCCTGTTTCACTTGAATTCCTGCCTAACTCTCGTCTTTTTATACCGTAAAATTTTACAGTAAAATAGGCTTTTACGGTACAAGTTACTGGCAGCTTAGATGCCAGTAACTTTTACCGTAAAATTTCAGGAAAATGTTAAACAGAATACTTACATTAAATCGTCTGCACCACACGGAAAATGATCTCATCTGCTTCAACGACTTTCCATTCGGAAGCACTATAATTAAGTTTTTGCCATGGTATGCTGGCAACACATCGTACCTAAAACAGAGATGAAGCAAGGATATTGTCTCAGTTTTAGTGCAATGGAGTAACATATACTTTTGTAAGAGCTTGCATGTGTTGTATATGGCACTATTTTTATCAGTTTCCAGTCAATCTTGAAACAAGATGCCAGACCTTGGTCGAGCTTATTTATGCTTGAGTTGAAAAAAAAGAAACTATTACACTGACACAATGCTAAGAACCATTATTGACAACAGAACTGGCTCTGTTTGTTTATTCATTATCAATAATTAGGTACTTAAAAATGAATTTTTTCTCTTCTTTTATTCGACCAGTTCTTTTATATCACATTTGTATTGCGTGATATTTTTTTCCTAATATTATACTTTGTGTCTTATTATTTCATATGATTTATACATAAAATACATACAATTTTAGTATTTCAGTTTGAGTTTTAAAATAAGAATGCAAATATACAAAAATATCTACGTACGTTCCATTTTCGTTCGGAATGATGAATCCATTCGGTGTCGGATTGTCTGCTTCATCACCCCAGAAGAATGCATCTGAAGAAGATAAAATTGCTTTAAAACAATCTAAAACTTAGGCTCGAAAAATAATGGTACTAAATCAGATTTGTTTATTCACGTTTAAAAACAATTATCTCCTGAGCAGGTTTTGCTCTGACGGTGATACTGATAAAATCACTACAGAAGCTGTATGGGGCTATCATAGAGCTGAACAAAAAGAGCGAAATCCTTTGTGTGACAAGCTTCAATGCGTTGAATGGGATTCTGATGGATTGAATAAAGATTATTTAATAACACTGAAGCACGTGTATGTGATTTTTATTGCAATTTTTGCCTTTAGTAAGCTGTTTGTGATCGCTTTATACTGATGTTGTAAGTTTAATGAACAATGAGCTAAATATTTTTTTACATAAATCGTAACAAGCGTAGAAGCATAAAACTTTTTTTTTAATTGTCATATTCTAAAAGTGCAAAATAAAAAGGGAAATATTACTGGAAAAATGTGACTAGTTTTTTTTTTTTAATTATTTTATAACGAATTCTGGGATGTATTTTCATCTTCGTTAAAATTATGCGATTTAAAATCTTCATTTCTCTGAACACAACATTTTTAAATTTCGCCCTTGTCTTAAAATTCAATAGCATTTAATTTCACTTATTAAAAAGTAATAATATTTAATATAATAATAATCAATATTAAAAAATTAAATTAATGTAACTTTTTAAAATTAACTTTAATTTATTTTAAAAACTAAGCAGTGAAAACTGCACCCCTTGCAGCTCAATGCCGACGCTGATTGACATACTTAAGATTAATATTTCTCATTATGTATTTTTAGTTTTTTGGAAATGTATTTTGAGGTTTGTCCTTGTTTAATTAGTGAAACTTTTTGTCAAAAACCAAGAGGTGTGAAAAGCGTCCCCTTTCAGCCCGAGCCCCTATTGTCGTTCGTGGACATAAATGTGAAAAAAAGTTTTTGTGATGTATTTTACGGTTTTTGGGAGTATTTTGTAGTTAGCCCCATTTTTAATAATTAAATTTTGTTTTTAAAAGCCAAAGGGTGAAAGTGCACCCCTTGTATCCTTCTATCAGCACTCATAGCCAAACATAACTTAAATATTTTTCATGATCTACTTTGTAGTTTAAGTTTTTAGAAGACGTTTAAAATGAATCTAATTTGATTCATTTAACACAAACGGATATTTAAAAGATATTTTTAAATGTTAAAAAATATCAAATTGGGATACATTGGAGATACAAGTGCCTTCGATGCACCCCTGCTGGCGCCTATGAAACCAACTATTAATCTTGGATATTATAAAAGTTCTTCCATGTATGCAAACTACCGTACCAGGAATTGCAAAGTTGATCGAAACCAAGAGTGTTGGGGGAGTAACGCCCTTCATCCCCCACCTGTTGCACCCTCTGATGTGTCTGAATTGAGAGGCTGCAGTTCGAATCAAGTCTGTTGAAAATTTGAGTTTAACTTTTCCAGTATTTTTGAGTTTTTAAACACATAAGTATTGTTATAAATGAATTTCACTAAAAATCACTACTGAGCATTCCTGGAAATTGAAGACTTACCCGGGCCTTGTCCATCATACTCGAAATCTTTAATAAATAAAGTGTTTTCATTGGCAGCGTAGACAGTTCCTTTCACTTCGTGTGCGTTTGTCTTCAGTTGTCCCACTGGTCTACCGTAGTATTTGGTTTGCGCCGAAACTGGAAAAGTATAATAGAAAATCATTAAAGCAAGTTAAAAACAAGTAAGTAAATTGAAAATAAGAAAACAATAGGCATACAAAATCGACAAATGGGACGTGATTCGGCACAATTTTTTTGCTAAGAATTATACTGATTTGAAGTGAAAAGAAGTGCAAGAAAATAGTTATGCGAAGAAAATGGTACAACTAACCATATCCTAACTACTACTAGTATTTGTGCCGACAGAGTGGTACAGTGATTAAGAAGCTGGTTTTGCCATTATCATCACATACACATTCAACCTACCGATAAGATTCAATACTTTTTCCCTTTCAAAAACAGAATAATGAGCAAATCAATTTCCAATTTATTTTCTTCCAAGATCCAAAAACTTATTGCGCAAAATTAATTAGTCTATTTTATTTTACATTTAAGAGAAATAGCACTTGAGCTTCATCTGGTTTCACAGTCATATATACTTAGCCAGCTAATTAGCCACGAATTTTGCAACGGTCTGACAGATTCTATATCTAGATAATGAGAAGCAGTTTGCAGCTTCGACTGATAACGAAACTAGTAGTATATGATTTCTTTCGAAATACTTTTTAAACTTATGTAATGGTTGCTTGCTACTGATACTACATCTAAATTGCGTGTCAATGCTTTGAAAAGTATAAGTACTTATTTTGAAATTTTACAGTGCATTTTAGAAATCTAATTCACATGCAATCATTTCAAGTATTTTTTAATCAAAATTTTTTTATTTTTTATTGCTTCACTCATATTTTAATTGCGTTATTACACTATTGGTGTAAACTGAACAAAAAATCTTGAAGTGTTGCAATTGAAAAAAAAATAAGTATAAAATCTTTGAAATGAATGATCAACTTGTATCAAATTATACCATGATATGTGTAGGAAAATGTATGAAAAGCTATTCATGTAAGAAATATTGGTTTTAACACTAACACATGAGTACATGAAGCAAATGCACCCACAGCTCGATCATAGGACGCTCGCTGGTAAGATAAATTCACTTTATCTACTAGTCTGTTGGCAATCTTAGCTACAATAAGAGGATCTTTGCCTCCGGCTCGATCATTGGCTATTCCTAACTGAGGAGTCCACAATAAGGACGAAACTGCAGTCTTAGGATCGAGCTGTGGGTGCATTTGCTTCAGTTCTGCCTTAGTCCTGGCTTACGGGCGGTAACTCATTGCATACATGCGTACATGATTTTTTTTTTTTTTTTTTTTATTTCTTTCAGTTGTTAAAAAACATTCAAGAGACGTTAAAGGAATTACTACAGGGTTCACACAAAATATTTATTTCAGAGCATTAGGTAACAAAATTTCTATAATTTATTATCTTGCACAGAAAACCAAATATACTGGCAAAAATAATGTATTAAATTTGAGTAGGATTGAGCTGATATCCACCCTCCTTGATCAAGAGGTACCTTCAAGAAAACCAAGGGCGGATCTAACAAGGTTTCAAGGAAAGGGCGCTTGAATTTTTTACGTAGCCTTTCCTATACATCATAGTTTACAAATGTTGAGTTTACATGTTTAGAACTTCAATTGCGAAACGAATCCTGAGAAGAACCCTAAACCTCCGTTCTGATAGCATCAGAGATAAGCTAAAAATGCCTTTTTTGAACTTCAATATTGAGAATTTATCAAACTCTCCTATATCAGTCCCTGCAGAAAACGGTAAGCTCAAATAAAGTTCCCCAAACCGAACGTGTAAAAGAGTGAATATATCTGCCCTAAAAAACTCAAATGAAAGAATCAAATACTTTATTCTTTGATAAGTTTTTTTAAAATATTGTTTTTACCCTGAAAATATGTCACTATTGATAAAAGCATTGAAATTTCGCTAAAGACAACGTAGCAAATGAGAAATTCTCTCTAAATAAGAACACGGCGTGCGTGCATTTATTGGTTTTGAAACGAAAGGTCAAGAGGTCCAGACATTGCTTTATTCTAACGATGCAACTCGCAAGCCACAGGGGCGTGACGGGCGTTGGGAAATACATTGAAAGCACACACAGCCAAGCCGAGCCGTGTGCTCTGTGATTCATTGTATAAAAGCTGCTTATTAGTGTCTTTGTAACACTGCTATCCGTCTATTCACGATGAATACAATCCATTGAGGAAGCATTTACATTGGCCAAGCTGGAAACTTTCCTAATCCTTGATTTGCGGGGTAATGACCATCCTCATGTGCTCTATGAATCCGCTATTCGGCAGATCAGATAGTTTAATAGGATTCTCGTTGACTTTTTTTTAGAAATTATCAGTCGCTGTATATGGTCGGAAACAAAAAATATGATAGCGCTTGCGGATGTATTAGCCAAATCATCATTTGTCTACGTACATAGATGTACTGTCCGTTCTCGAAAGCTGCGCCTAGCACTCGTGAGCGATTCCACTTCAAAAAAGGGTGATGGGTTGAAGATGGACATTTTCCGAAGTTTTCAAAATATAAAATCTGCAGACTTGCTATCTGTAACTTTTTAGACGTTCCTTTTTAATACGCTTTTATTAGTGTCACATGTGGGTTTGTTTGTTTGCATGTATGTATGTATGTATGTAACTCTGAATAAAAGATAAATTCGCGTTCTTTACAAATATAAAAGTAATATATTTAGTACTACTATTATTACTAAAGGCTAAACTATATTGCCCGTTGATGTATTATACATGCATGAAAACTTAGCAGATATTCAATAGTTTCGAGAATCAAGGGGAAATCAGAGCATAATGTGTGAAATATTTTGAATAACTATAAAAGCGTATTTTTTAGTTTTTTTAACTGTATTTTAAAATTATTATTTATTTCCGATTTGCATTTTTGTACTTCGTGATTTATACGGATTAAAACGCTTATATTTATTTTCCCTTCATGTTAACTTTCCTATCACCCCCGTTTCGATAAATTCACAGAGTACCTGACGCATATGCCAACTTGTAGAAGGTTTTACCTAAGTAAGCCAGACAGTATCGCACTGGTTGGATGAAAGGGGTACTTCCATAATGATAATCTAATATTTAGCATTTAGCACCCCAGAGACCCCGTACCTTCCAATTTGCTTGGATTAACCGGTTTTGTATGGATCTCTGGAGCATTTATTTAAAAAACAAAAGTACATATTTTGAACAAAAATTTTGAGTAAATTTCGACATATAACAGATTCTTGACATAAACATGACATAGAAATATAAACATTCAAATACACATATGACTTACAATTAAAAAAATAAATAAAAATAAAAATAACTTATACGTGTGCCGTGGTAGCGCGATCGGTAAGGCGTCGGACTAGTGGCCGGAGGGACCCGGGTTTGATCCCATCCGATCAAAGATCCACCGTCTTGATTAATGGTAGCTGGGGGACGTTAAAAATGTCGTGGTCACAAAGTCCTCCAAGTGAAACGATATCTCTGGGGGTGCTGGGCCAAGGGTTTGCTCGACCCTTGGTTCTGGTTCAAAAAGAAGCGCCCTTCAGAGCCCTATCCTGGTTAAACTACGAGTTGTGGTAGGTACGGGGGACCCTGGAATGAGTGAGGGTCTCCCAAAATACAGATGAAACAAAATAACCTCTAAATTGAGCCAAGGTACATAAACAAACCACTGTACTGTTTGATATTTTTCCGGCGACCAAGGACGCATTTGCGCATGCCTCAGGTCTCTACTGATTTTTTTCAAAATAGGGGAGATAAGAAATACAAGGATTGGGAGGAGATTTTGCTTTGTTTTTCTTTGGGTTCGTTTATTTGACGTTGGTTTTGCGTTGATGTTTCTGTCTTCTTTAATTTATTTCGATTCCTTATTAGTTCTAGAAAAAAAAATATGGGACTAAGCAGAAATGCTACCATGGTACATTTTCTTAATCAAGCTGACACCCTTTTTTGAAATAGAACCGTTCAACGGTGCTAAGCGCACTTTTTGAGGTTGGACACCCAGCGTACAGCAAGATCGGGACGATATTTTGGAGAATCTTGTTCAGAAATAAGAATTCCATTCACATGATTTTGATAAAAAATCACTTTGTGTTGCCAAGATGTGTCTCATGAAAGGGGGGAGGGAAATTATGATCAGAAGTATACTATGAACAAAGCAACACCAATCCTAAAGGAAATGTTAACGTGCATTAGAGTGAATGCCCAAAGGGAAAACCCAGAAATTTGTCAAGGGAGGGGTATTTGATTTTTGTTACTTACTTTTGACCATGCATACCGGTTTGCAAATATTGATTGCATAGGTTTCGAACTTCAATTCTGAAACATTTCTGGGGGAGATCCCCAAACTTCCTTCCCCAGCATTGTTAAAATCCGTCTAAAATTAATATTTTTGAAGTTCAATATCGAAAATTTACTGGTGGACAGTCCTGTTCCGGAGAAAACAGAGGTTAAGAAGGAAAACAAACTGTAAGGAGGCTATTATTGAACTTCCTGAAAAACTTCAGAGAAAATTGAGTTACAGAAGAAAAAAAAAGAAATGCAACTGCTACTCCGTGTCTTCTAATTCCTCCTCGTGTATCAATTTGATTGACTGAACTACGGGAGCTTCCATCAATGCGAAACACTTCCGGAAACCCTTTTTGACGGATGTGGAACAAAATTTGAACACAAATCATATTCCAAATATTCCTTCGGAAAAGTCAAACGCTACATATTCATGAGCCGCCTTTACGATCGAGCGCTAACCATCACTCACATTCCGTTACCATTCTCGAGTTGTGCTTGGACCACGGATAGTTTGATAAAAACTATTTAAATGTTTACACGAAAAACGTTTGTTAGACAAAAAAGGAGATCACGCAATGTCTGCGATGTGAACGACCTCCTTCTACGCTAACAAGGTTCGTAATGCCCAGGTGCAAAACACAGAATTAGTTTTAAAAAATGGATCAAAAATAACAAGCACTAAATAAGAAATTACATACATTGGCTAAAATCTTCATTTCACCTGTCTGAAAATTGCAGTTATATGAGCATTCTGAATCAAATTTTAAGTAAGTATTGTAAATCTGACAGGAAACTCTTACAATATTACAAATGATGAGCAATATTTTTAAAAGAAGTAAAAATTGGTTAAGTCACTAATAATTGACTGATGTCAGGGTCGGCAAAATAATTTATGCGCCCATAATAAGAAATGCTCGTCAACATTCTAAATGTGAATCAAAACTCCTATATTAATCCAAATTTTTGAGAAAGAATACGTACTATTTTAATATAAACCAAACATACTTTTCTGTTGCGGTTGGTTATCATTCAGGAGAATTACAACTCCTGCTATCAATTGCTCAAAAATTTAAGTATGAGCCAAGAAAAAAAACTGTGAGGGAACAGGTAAAAAGCTTTATCTTCTTTAACAAAATATATCTTTGCAGGCACTAAAAAGGCAAATGAACGTACTGAATCACATCAGTTTTCCTGCACGAACTTATCAATTAATTCTTCATTTAAAAAAAGAAAGGAAGAAAATCCTCCATAGCAGCTAGACGTATTTTACTCAAAGCACTATAGACGGCTACAGAGCAAAAACACCTTTTCTTTGCAGATTAATTATACCATCTCGGAAATAATAATTAACAATTGCCTCTAGAGCGCATCCCGCCCTCCTGGA
>JAXGGA010018307.1:0-22360 GCA_038373865.1 Uloborus plumipes
ATCTTGATCAATTCAGTTTTTTATTTAATAGTTAAAATATTTAATCTTGGTCCAGAAATTGCCATCTTCCTTTCCTGAGAACTTATAAGGTATTAGAAATAAAACTATACTTGAACTATTATTTTTTTAATACTTAGAAGATCAACATAATAATTCCAATCTATAAATTTATTTTAGCGTCAATTTAATATCATTTTAAGAAATTCAATATTATAGTGCTGTTTCCAAATTTGCAGAATACCGTAAAATGGGGTGTATAGGAACAGCGGGGTCAATCGGAACAAAACTTCCCGACCGTACAAAGAAATTCTTCATAAATGTACTATTGGGTATTTTTTGCCATTATTTTTTTTAGAAAGGTGAGATCATGGGGAAGTAGGAAAAATTACTTTTGTCGATCTGCAACGTTACTGGCTTATAAGGAGGGATGCACGTGGAATGCTAGAAAACATCACGTCTTCATAGACGGCAAAACTTCATGTGTATGTACAAACCTTCTTATAATTTAAACCTAAGAGTGGTATGTTTCAATTATGCATCTATCTGAACAACTGAATACCGCATTAGAATTTACATTTTAAAAAAAAACGAGTCATAAAAATGAAGAATTCTGAAAAATGACATAGGAAAAAAATTTGCGGGGTGTATCGGAACACTTGGTTCTGTTGTTCCAATTCAAACTTATTTAAAGGAAACTGTTTGAAAAATCAAGATTCTAACTCCAATTCTTCTAGTCAAGACAAGGACAAGGATTTATTGCTGTTTAGCCCTTCTTGTGAGCAACTAGATCTTGGAATGACAGAAAGTTGCAGATTTAAAAAGATTTTTGCTCCAAGAGCCTTCTTTTTACTTAAAATACATGGGGGGAAAGTCATACAGACTTTATGTGTCAAAAGTCCAGCACACAGACGGTGATGAAAAAGTGGGAAAATCTTACAGGACAATTCCCAAAACCCAGAGATTTCGAGAAACTAAAGAAAAGGCTGCGTTCATCCCAGAAAATGCTATGAAAAAACTTAAACCACAACTGCTAGTTTTAAGGAAAAGTACATATTTGTGGAAGACATGAGTGACTTCAATTTATGTTAAATCTTAGTATTTCAATTCAAAAGCATTTATTAAAATTAATTTTAATTTTTCATAAGCTCAAAATTATTTTGAATTTTGACAAATCATAAACGCTTACTGGTATAGAAAATAAACTTTTATTTGACAATAACTATCTGTTCTTATTATCCCACATCAATATTACTCACGTTTGTGAGACTTATTACAGGTTAAATTATTACAGGAGAGACAATTATCTATTATGGATGTTTTAAAGGGAACAGTTTCTGATTAGGTATGCTACAATTTTTGTTTTATCTTTATCATTGTCGTTACGTTACAGTAATTGCCAAACCGTAGTAATATGTCCCTTTTCTTTCCAAATATTCTTATTCATGCTCTCATTAGAACTCATGTTGCGTTTTAAATGGGCTTGTTCACTTATGCGTCTCTTTCATTTATGCACCTTTTTCTGTTGGGCGGCGTATAAGTGAGAGTTGACTGTATAGTTTTTCCTTTTTGTTATTGCTGGAGAATATTTTGATAAAAATTTTAAAAATTGGAAAGGGAAGGGTTAAATGGGGTGGTGTATCAAAATCTCTGTCTCCGAGACGCGAAAGGGTTGTAGGCCAAAGATGGCGGTCAGGTAACCGATCCCATGTGTGACGTCCGCTGCGCACGTGCTTCCGTTTCCGGATGGGACCCCCAACGTTGCCCCCGCATCATCCCGAGCATCATCTTATCTCCCTTCCCTCCGCTTTGGCCACGCGAGGAAAAAGGCTTTTTCTCCCTCCTTTCCTTTTTCGAGACGAGCAAATTAGACTTTTCTTCTTTTTTTTTGTGTTTAGAACTTGCATTCAAACATTGTGCTTCATTTGACCCTTCAAAATAAACGCGGGAAATTTTAACTTTTTTTCTGTTGATTATAAAAAATATTTTTGATCAAATGAATGAGTAAATTGAAATTTGTATAAATAATTGAATAAATAAATGAACTGATAAGCATATGAGAAAAATGAATGGGCGAATGAATAAGAAAATAAGTGAATGAATGAATTAATAAGTGAATTATTGAATAAAGGATTTCAAGTGAATTCAATGAATGAATATTCAACTAGTTTTCATAACAAGGTTATGAGTAGTAGGTGTGCTCGTCAAAATCAGAAACTATTTATTCTGGTATTAAACTGTCCAACAAACACATCTACACATTCATAGGATGTTCCATTTTATCCATGGATTCAATTTTATTTGAGTGGAGAATCAAAATACAAAATGAGCTGATTCATTTCAATCCAAATAACTCTTATCTGTAAATAATTAGACAATACTTCTCAATGTGAGAAAATAAAAAGAGTAAGCCGTCCCCCGAAGGTTATTCAAACGAAAAAAAGAAGTGAGCGTGATCGGCTATTTGCTCTCTCCTTTAAAGTTTGTAACAAATGGTTAGAGCCGGTGTTAGAACCAAACTCTTGAATTAGAAAATTAAATAAAGAGTTGATAAAAATAAACATTGTGTATACCGTATTGGAATAAAATTTCCTGATTATACAAAAAAATTCTTCCTTAATATACCGTCCGTTATTTTTGGCAGGAATTTCTTTTTTAGAAATGTAATGTCATAAGAAACAGGCTGAAAATATGTTGGCATTCTGGCAACACTGCTGGCTTATGAGCAAGGCTACAAGCGGAACCCTAAAAACCATCAAGTTTTCATCGTCTGCAGAACTTTGTATGTAAATACAGGCCTCTTTATATTCCAAACTTTTTTTTCCAAAGAAGACACCTATTGCAGACCCAGTTCGATCCCCCGATAAGCATTCAGTATTTGCGTGTGCCACCATTAAGGAGCTGACGCGTAGGCACGGATAATTTTGAAGCCCTGTTACCCCCAGATAGAGGCACTTCGTTGCGAAACTGCGCTAGGAATTTTATTTTGCAGGAGGATAATCAAAGCCAAACACTAATACCTACCCCAAGGGATCTTTTACATGCCACGTAATCATGCAGCATGGGATGCTGAGGATGTTTTTCAACTCGAAAATCCACTGACTGGCCACCACAGGTCAGAGCCCGGATGGAAGGTCAACACTTTACCACCACGCCACTAGTCGACATATATTTCAAACTTAAGAACAGTATTTTTTATTTATTTTGCATATAGCTGAGCAGCAGAGTACCACATTAGAATTGACAACATTTTTAATTGTGTCATAAAAATGAAAAATTCCTCATAATGTTATGGGATGAGGATTTGCGGGGTGAACCGAAACACTTTGATATGTTGTTCCAGTTCAAGCTTATTTAAATATAACTTTGAAAAATCACTATTATAACCCCAATTCCTCTAGTCAAGGGTTTATGATTATTTACCCTTTTTGGTGCGTAACTAGATCTTATTAGAATGACAGAAAGTTCCCTATTAAAAAAGATTTTTACTCTAGGAGACTTCTTTTTACTTAAAATACAGGGGGGGGAGGAGTTACACAGACTATATGTAGCAAGTCCAGTACACAGACAACGAAGAATACGTGGGAAAATCTTACGGGACGATCCCCGAAACCCAGAGACTTCAAGAAACTAAAGAAAGGGAAGCATTCACCCCATAAGATATTATGAAAAAACTTAAGCCAAGCCACAACTGCTCGTTGTAAGAACAAGATCATGTTTGTGGACGACAGGAAGGACAATTTATGTTAAATCCTTGTTTTTCAATTCAAATGCATGTTCTTAAAATTAATTTTATTTTTTATGAGCTGAAAATTATTTTTGAATTTTGAAAATCATACGTTTACTGGTGTTAAGGAAAATTAACTTTTATTTGACAGTAACTATTTGTTCTCCCCTTTCAATATTACTAATATTTGTGAGATCTATTACAGGTTAAATTGAAAAAAATAAAAATTTTAACATGTGTTCCGATTGACCCCTATCAGCGGGGATCAGGGGGGGGGGGAACCGGAACACCTCTAAATCATTACATATACATATATATATATATATATAATTAATAACTGTTCAACATATTTTGGCTTTGCTTGGAATATCAAAAGCAAAGCAAGACCGAAGTTTTTACCCCAAAAATCAAACTTCAAAAAAAAAAAAAAAAATCTTTTAACTACTTTTTTTGCAATAAAAGCTGAAAAGTACCCGTTTTGCGGTGTTTAGTTTATTTATCCAAGATTGGAAATTCTATCTTGCTGTTGTTATTAAAAAAGCTGATGTGGTTTAAAAGTGAGCGAGTCTTATCTATCCGTGGCCAACAGCAATAACTCCGATAAGTGTGGCATTGATGGGGGGATCCGTCAATGATTGTCCGATATCAAACAGCAATGCAGAACGGACATGCTCCGGCTGATAAGACACTGGACACATCCTGGCGACTGGTCAAGCCTTCTTTTCCTCTAATCGGACATGCCCACCTTTTGCATCGATGGATGCGTAGTTATCTTTTACAGGCGCTGCCAGTAGTTTAATCAGCAGTCGGGATTCTGAGCTGATTTTGAACAACGCGGGTTGTCACCATTCAATTAGATTAATAGCGTAGTAAGGGGATACTAGCTTTCGCGCTTGACAGTAATAATTCAAAAATTAAATTTTTAATCGCAATTTTTTGAAAAACAGCCCCCCCCCCCCCACACACAAAGTAAATTGTTATAGTTCACTAATTTAAGATAAAATGAAAACATGCCTTACTTTTGCAGATTTATGAAGTATTACGCCGAAAAAAATCCCCTTAGAGAAATATTATTTATTATAAAATAAACGGGGGGGGGGGGTTCTCTTCCGTTTTTAATGCAACAGAAAACTGGTTGAAAATCCTGCACAATGAGTTTAGATTGTATACTCTTGGAAATTAGGATTCACCACGCTCTATCCTACCACACACCTAAGTTTTCGGAAGCTTTTCATTAAAGTTATGTTTAATTAATGCAGAAAAAGTAGTTTTTTGACACAAAAGAGTTTTTTGACAGTGGGTCTATTTTTCGTCAATAGGTGGCACGATAAGCTTAACATGGAATTTGATAAACAAATAGGGAAATACTTGCGTGGTAACCGAAAAGAAGCTAGAGAAATAAAGTACAAGGCTAGGTGGGAGCTTTCGCGCTAGACAGTAATCATGCAAAAATCCGATTTATTTAAACTAATTTTTCGAAAAACTGGTACCTAGTGAATTTCTATTTTTCAGTGATTTAAAAAGAAACTGAAATCATGACCTTACTTTTGTATTTTTATGAAGCATTAAGGAAACAACCAAAAGAAAAAGCCTTTAAGAAATAATTATTCTTGCGAAAATAAACATTTTCTTTTCCAGTTTTAATGTAATAGAAAAAAAGGGTTCCAAATCCTATGAGTTATGGTAATAGGGTATACCTACCAGTGAATGAAGACCTCGTATTTGTCCTAAAAAATAAGGTTTTGAAACATTTTTCTAAGATGAATTAGCAGAACTAACTCCTTTCTACACATTTACCGAAAGAAAATGACTAAAAACTGCTGCATTTGTTCCCTGGTAGGGGTGTTTATTCACTGGGTCTGGGCACTTTTTTTCGTTTTAACCCCATAAAACCTGATGCAGAACCTTAAAAGCTCTCCCAACTTTTTTTTAATACTGCGTATATCATCTGAAGTGTTCTTACTCTCATGTGGCAAATGTTACAATTTTTTCCGACGCTATTAATTTTTAAAATTGAAAATTTTGCTTAGATATTCATTCACTGGTCTGTCTACCCTATATTCTAGGAAGTTTCCAAGAACATATCGCACCCTTGCTACAAAAGTGCCACAACTCAAAAATTGTAATTTTTGAGTTATGACCGTCATTAGACGTAGTTTACACGTCTCTACCAATCTTCAAAAGAGCCAGAAGTTGCATTGAAAAATCAGCCGCCAAAGGGCAGTTATGGCGTTTTGTTGTTATCAAGATGCATAGGACCAGTGGCGTATCCAGGAATTGATTTTGGGGGGTGCACATCGAACATCGACACTGTGATGAGAAAGGAAAAAAAATCAAGAAATATGGTGAAATTTTAAAAACGCAGTATTTCGATTTAATTTTTTTTATTGAACGTTGCTCAGATTTTTTTTTTTTTTTTCACAAAAATGAATATCATGCAAGAACAATAAGGCGCGGGTACATCGCTCATTTTCCTCTTACATTTCCACAATTACAGAATAACAGTTAGTTTTGCGTCTTATTGTCGAAAACAAAATAATATGACAATATTTCAGTGTCCATAAAGTATTTTTCATTGAAAAAACCGGATTAATATTTGCATGAAGGTTACATGTTTTTTCAAAATTTGGTGCCACCATTTTTTATAGTCTTACAAAATCTTGGGGGGTGCATTGGTCCCTTGGCACCCCCCCTGGATACGCCACTGCATAGGACCCCTTCCACTGAAATGCCACATCTTGAGTTGTCGTCATGCCGTCGTAGAGTAACGTGCGTAACTAACGATCATAGTTTGAGATGTATCGGTCTTCATATTGACAAATTCAAAAATACTAAAATGTGCCGAGTCAGCCCGGGAACAGTTTTTTGCAATTCCTGGAAAACGGAGTTTTTTGAGTTGTGGCACTTTTGTAGCAAGGGTGCGATATATTCTTGGAAATTTGGATTAAAATTTGCCGGGCAACCAAAAGCGACAAAGCCCATGGCAGAATCGAATCTGCCATCTTCGCGTTCCTAATGCAACACTCTACCCAACCACGCCATTGCATCTTAGTTCCTGGATGCTTATTCGTTGAAGTAATATGCAATACAAAACAGAGATTTTTCAACAGTGGATCTGTTTTTCTTTAAAAATTGGCCCGATAAGCTTTAAAATGAGGTGTCATTTGATAAAGAAATCAGAAAGTTCTGGCGTGGTAAAGATTATGGACTAGAGAAAGCAATAATTCAAAAATCCGATTTATTTAAGCGGTAATTTTTCGAAAAACCAACATAAAGTGAATTGCTATTTTGAATCCTACATTAAATTTACGTTAGATATTCTTGAAAATTTGAAGCCCTTAAAAAAAAAGTCAACCAAAAGCGACAAAACACCTATCACCCGCGTCCTTCACGTTCCCTTTATCTAACCATGCCACTTTCTTGAGGTTTAATCATTGAAGTAATGTGGAATTAAAAAACGGTTTCTTCGACAGAAAAAAACAATTTTTGCACATTTTTCGTCAATAAGCTTTAAAATGAGATGGAAATCATAGAATTAGATAAAGAAATGAAAAAGATTTTGCAAGGTAAAAAAAACAGGAAATTACATAGGCAAGATCTGAGTTTTTTGAGGCGTCAAAATACTCCTCGACGTTTTCCTCAGGAGTGAAATATGCGAAAGATGAAAAAAATGTCATAAAAATGCACAATTTGACTTTTGATAAAGTTTTTTTCTGTAGTTTATTTTACTAACCTGAATCGGTCACCATTGAACAAATATTACAGGGATACAGGAGTTTTTTTGCGCCTGAAAGTGCTCTCCAAGGAGTGAAACATTACAAAAGCAGTCAATATCCCAACAATGTCATAAAAAACACATTTTGAACTTTCATTATTATTATCTTTTTTTTCTTCATGTTTTTATTGAAAAAGAGGGAAAAATAACTTTATGTAATAAATAGCTTAAAAAATAAAATAGAGAAAAAAAAAAAAACAGAAGAGTAAGATAGCTTCCCTTTATTTTATTAATGTATTTATTCATGTTGTTGGACCCATTAATGAATAATCATTTAATTCGTGGATTAAAATAAAATGATTATGGAATTCTTTTGCCATTTTATCATTTCATTAATAACATGGCAATAATTAGTCATACGTTTGTTACAATAACATAAATTTACGTTTAAGCGATAACGTACATTTCGTATGTTGTCAATAATTATCTTATTATCTGATTATCTTATTAATATTTCGTACGCTGTACAATGCACGCATTTTACTCATTAATTGCAGTACGAGTACTGCGCAACGGGCCATATATATGGTAAAAGACGCATAAATGAGGCATGCATAAAAGATGTATCATTTTGAATTTCATATAGCACTAATCCCATATGCAGTGATGTAATAAAATTCCAAAAAGTAAAAACTATATATGTTTCCCTTTTTGAATCTGAAACAATTTTTTTATAAGCAAATAAATCAGAGAATTCAGTTGGGGGGGGGGGAGGACATACGACTTAAACGCATCAATTGCTGCTTATACCATTGCTTAAATGAAAAAATCCTTATTTTTTCCTATGCCCGTACTTAACTTTTTATAGAAAGCAACACTTGGCGTAGTTGGACTAAAACCAAGCTTTCATAAATCCAGTTCATAAACGCAATTGTACAATTTTATGCTAGAAGAGAATAAAACAATCTCTAGGCTGAATTTCGGAGAACCGTAAATACGCTGTTATTGTTAAACTTAATCACTTGCATCTGTATTTCATTTCAAAATCTATCCTGTCAGAACTGTGATACCGCAATAAAACCATAAATGAAAACCTAGCATTTGTGGCGGTGTTAAACAAGTACGAAATGTCAAAAGAACATTTTGTACTCTTGCACTTTGAAAAAATATCGGTTAAGAGCCTACGTTCTGCATACGTTCCAAGTCCTTTTTTTTTTTCGAAAAAAAAAATCAAATATTCACAAACTAAATTTTTTCAACTAAAGCGTGATTAAAAGTAGGAAAATAAGCAGAAAATTAATTCTTTTCTTACATTTTTTTAGAAATTGGGTAATTATATTGTTTACGCCTAATACTTTATACTCATTTAAACTCAATATATTTAAATATAATTTCTAATGTAAGTTACTATAGTAGCTACTTGAACAATAAAAGCTCTATAACAG
The DNA here is from genome assembly GCA_038373865.1 of Uloborus plumipes. Lineage (NCBI taxonomy): Eukaryota > Metazoa > Arthropoda > Arachnida > Araneae > Uloboridae > Uloborus > Uloborus plumipes. Next base: position 8,885 of record JAXGGA010018307.1, read on the forward strand.
TCTCAAAATTAAAAACAATACGTCATTTTTCTTGAAATTCACAGATTTTCCCTGAAAAACCCTCAATATTTCCCGCATTATTACCTGTCAATTTCTAATACACCAATATAGCTTAAACTTTAGTTCAAAACATGACTTAAGAATCTGGTTCATAGGCATAAAACTTTTCTAGTAATGTCGTAAATGAAATTTCCGAAAAAAGCAGTTTTTCAGAAAATGTGTTTAAAGATTTCTCTTATGTAACCCATTTATGCCCAGTAGCCAAAAAATGGGACGCTTGTTAGTTACTGCATACAAAAAAAAAAAAAAAAATTGAACGGGTATATCATTTTACTAAAGCTGTTTTTTACAAGTTAAATAGTCCTTCTTCTTGGGAAAACCAGATAGAACCACTAGTTGGACATCAGAGTTTATTTATTGACAGCTATTTTCAGACAAATCAATCAAGCAACGACCTACATGGGAAGCGACAGAAAGTGTTTTTTTCCGAACTCTTTTTTCAGAGGACTAACCTATTTTAAAATGATTTACTTAAAATTGATCACAGATGCCTTCTGTAATGTTACTTTGCAAAAGTAAAGTCAAGTAAGGTCGTATTTTACGCACATATCTGCCTAGTGTCCCATAAACGGGACGTTAAATAACTAAATAAATATGGCAACGGCGATCTATTTTAAGCCTAAAATGTATGTAAACCATTCCAAGTAAGAGTTTTAATTTAAGCAGATAAAAATTGAAAGAAACTGTTAAAAAAACTTGCGAATAAATGGGTTAATATTAATGTTTTAGGCAATTTTTACGGCGAAAATGTTCCATATTAGTGGCTTATACATTCTTTGACTATACAGTGGTTGCTGTTTTATCTAATCAGTGGTTCATTGAATCAACCAAATCGTCAATAACAGAGCAAAACCCAGCTTTATTGATGAAGCCGCTTAATTGAATCAAAAATTTTAGAGAAAACGTGATTCAGATCAGCTGCGGCCACTGTATTTGTCAATAATGTCTATATTTTACCGGTTCTTAGGGCTCTTTAAGCTCAACTTCCAGCTCCTACGATATCACTCGCGCTGAACTTATTGTCTGTAACTTCGTTTCTAACTATTGTAGAAAAAAAAATGAAACATTTTTCAAGTCCAAAAAAATGTAATATTTTGTAAATATAAAAGGATTTTTTGGCTTAAAACAAGTGCGTAAAATGTATTGTTAGAAAAAATGAAATGACAATACTTAATGACGGTATCTACTGGCACCGAGAAGGTTGCGAATGTTGGAATGTTCCCAACAATTCCTCTGTCAGGCACATCCAAAAAGTGTATCCATTAGGTAATCCTCGCCGCTTGTCCAATATTGCACTCACTATATTGCATTGCACCATTGCTTGTATCCATACGACTTAACCACCTGCAGGGCTGATATCTTAAGTCCCAAACGTTTTAGGCCACAGAATCACTTGCTACTCGGGCGGACAGACTTTCGGAATCGCTGTGTAACTAGTAGTTCGCGACTCTAAGTGGTGTAGTGTGAGGCAAGTTCTGTGTTTAGATTTGTTGTTAATTTTGGAAGGTTTCGCTTTGGAACTTCTAATTCCAGCTAGCCAGTAACCGTTATTCTAAGGTTAGCAGTCATAGTAAGGAAGACGGGTTATTTTTAAGACGCACCTCTGTGATTCAGTGGGCTGGGTTATTTTGGATCGTATATGTCGCTTTGAGGAGCAGCCTGCCGATATATTTATATGTATGTATATAAGTAGAAAGTCTCCCGAATGTGGGCCGAGCAATATTTACACTCCTGCCTCCCCCCTAGCTCTTCTCATTTGTTTCCAATCCTCGACACAAAACGCTACGAGAAAACGGGATTTTTTCCAACCAGGATTCTTCTTATTTTATCGCTCGTTAGAAGCAAAAAAAAAAATTGAATGAGTGAATTCGCATTAATTAACAAAATTAATTATTAGTAACAAATACTTAATTAAGTTATCACAAAGCGTAATCCTTCAAAAATAATAAAAGGCAAATAATTTCGGCTGACCGAGATTCTTCTTTCACTTCCAGAATATTTCATTTCTCGACGTTTTTCACAAACGACAATCATGTGACTTGATTTTTTACTCTTGTCATTTTTTAATCATATTTCACAACTAAAAATCAAATGGATTTATGCTGCATCGAAAGAAAATCCGCAAAACATAGTCATGTTGAATCAGGAAGTGAAACAAGTTATGACTTGGTTTGCAAGTTTTGAGATGAATACTGCGTAATATAAATAGGACAGGACAATCATAAAAATGTATCATTAAATAAATAAACTAAAATATAAAATATCAAAGGTGACGGAATGCCTGGACACCCCTATTGTGTGGTCACTTGTGAAATAATGAAATTAAAGATAAAACAAATTCAGTGTAACTTGGATCCATTTTTCGAATGGGTTTATTTCCACTCCGTAACAATTGAATTTTTTAAACTGAAATAATTAATTTTCAGCGTAAAATAATCTATTCAAAAATCTGTTTATTTATTATTATTATTTTTTTTTTTTTTTTGAAAGTTGAATTTTTTTTTTAGTTTTTCAGGAAATTGAAATGTTCAGCACAAAAAATTAAATTCAGAAATGTATCATATAACACTGATGCTATTTTCTTCTCCCTCTCCCGCCTTGTATGTTTGAAATTTGCGATTCAAGTGCGTGACGCACTGCCGACATGATTTTGAAGCGATAAAAAGAGTTCTATTGTCACAAATGAACGTAAAATCTAACAATTTTGTCATAGATTGTATGTGCGACGAAGTTTATTCGAATGAAAAAAAGATAAAATTTCGGTTTTTATTTAGAAGTACTTCGGAAATTCATTTTTGACTTAAATTAGCATTATTCTTGATATACGATACTACAAAAAGGAATAACACTGCCACATACATTTAAATGATAGCTAAAAACGACAACATTGAATGTTAAAAAGTAATCTTCAACCGCTAAAAATGAGCAGCAAGAGAAGCAAAACAAAAGGAAAACAGATGCGCGAAAGACCCGCCGGTAACTCGAATAGCTGATAAACCGACCGCGGATATTTGGGAGTTTTAATCTCTTAGGAAACGAGACGACGTTTCATTTGGAAGGAGCCTCTTCGGGTGAAAATCCTTCGGTTCGTCTGGATGGATGTGAAGAGGCACGCGCCTGGCTCGGGTCCCTAAACGACGATCTCCTCCCCCTCTTCCGCATCATCCGAGAGAGATGCCACGCTTTTTGCTCGCCTCTCCACAACGGACTCGACATTTAAGAGCCCATTTCGACGCATCTATTGTGTGCGCTTTATAGTTTTCTTACTACAATCAAACCTGTCTCTCGAATTTCCCGGGACTGAAGACAAATTCGAGATGGTTGTGATAAAATTTGCAAAAATAAGCAATTGGAACGAAGTCAAATATTTAATTGATTATTTTGCATTTATATTGTTGAATATTTTACTGTACGACATGTTGTGAGTCCACGTTTTACTAATTGTGATGACTATATCGGTAGTAAGTTAATGCATAGCTTTAAGTGCGAACATAGTCTTTGAATGATTGTGCAAAAGATGATTTTTCGTCTCCAAGCTATACCGTTTATAAAGGTGGATGGAGATGAAATTCAAAAATGAGAGTCGTCGAAATTCGAGATATGGAGGTTTTCGAGAAAAATCATTAGGGATAAACATGAGAAAAAACATTAAATTTTTGCTGTAAATGCAGGGAAATTGAAAAATTTCAACATAGAGAGGTTTACTAGATAGGCAGGTTCGAGATAAACAGGTTCGACTGTATTGACAGTACATTTCGAATACTAATACTGCCGTGGGAAGGTGCAGTCGCTGCAAAATTGTACGTGTTTTTTTTTTTTTTTTTTTTTTTTTTTTTTTTTTTTTTTTTTTTTTTTTTTTTTTTTGCATTTTCGTCATCTTTTATCCAGATCCAAGGTGTGCCCTTTTTTTAGTAAACGCACACCCTCCTCATATAACTTATAAAACTTACATGACTGATTCCTAGCCGAGCATCTCGCTTCAGGCTGTTTTTTTCTTTCTTCAAATATCTCAAAAATTCATTTATACAGATATTGCTCTTTACCTTCCCATAACATATGACTACAAACTATCCAATGAAACAACATTAATTTCCATTTTATTGCTTGAACTCCGTGACAACGAAATTCCCGTTAAAAAGAAACGCATTTTCTGGTTCCTTCAATGACGTTTTAACGGGATGTCACTGCGTAAGAAGTCATTATGTATCACAATATGAAGTATATCAAGAGTTAAAAAAGTTTTCCTGTTTTTAAAAAAGAAATATTTTTTATTATTTGAAAAACCTTTTTGGTTTTTCAAAAAACTGCTGAAAACGGCCTACTCACAACATGTTAAACAGTTTTTCATGAACAATTCTTACTTTTTTTTTAAAGGAAGGTGATACTTTGTATTAGGATATACTGGTTTCCTACATTCGAATTGATCTTGGAAAAAAAACCTAATTTTAAAATTCCGAGAGTGAAGTGCAAATAGATGCGTAAAAATGTCTCCCCCGTGCAAACGGATTGAATTACTGTCAAATAATGTCATTGTACTACAGGACTTTTATTTTTACTCAAATTTCACGATGGAAGGTTTACTTTTCTCAAATTTAGTTTGAGCAGATTTTTCTTTATTACTTTTTAAGTGATTTAGATTGAGTTTCCGCCTATGCTTTGTGTCGATCTATCTTTGCACACATCTTAATCAAATAAACAAAAGGAGCGATTTCATTTTCTTTTATTTCATAGTTTCTATTTGCTTTCACTGGAAACCACTGTATAACTTACTTTCATTACGCTTGGACCTGAAAATAAAGTTGCTTTTATGTAGTAGGCAAACGTTTCATTCTTAATGATGCCGAGAATATGTACGTACATACAAAATTATGATGTTGCTATAGGGTAGGTGCGGATAATAAGACGTACCTGAGGGAGATTTCAAATTAAACAAAAGCTATGTATTTGAATCAAGCAACACACAGTTCTCTTACTATAAGCAACTAGCGAAAAATTGCCACTTTTGCTGAAAACATTATTATACTATAGTCGGATAGTAAGGCATATTATTTTAAGATCTGAGAAGACAATCATAAATAATCATAATTATATTCTAACATTGGTCATTGAGATCAATTATAACATATGAATTAGTCATGCTTAAATTCTTCCAAATAGCAACAAAATTCTTTGTTTAACTGCCGTCATGGCACTCAAAATTATCTTTGTCGTCGGCTATAAAACCAATGCATTTCTCATCCTACCACTTGCCGAAATAATGCTTAAAACCTTCCAGAAGGTTTATTTGGAGGTTCAATCAATTCTTTTTTCTTTTGATGCCATGTGGAGGACCTTGGATTTATATGTCACGGGAAGATACGAGCTTGCGAATTTTCATCATCAACTGTGTCAGCTGTAGGGGAGGTGGAATTTCTGTTAGTAAATACGGAGCAAAAGCTGTTTCTGGAAAAGCTTATGGATTCAATGGATATAAACCATTGTCTTTAATGCCGCTTGTAATGTTAATATGGGTCATACATTTGAACCACCATACACTTGAAAAAATAACATGCTCATTCAGAAGGCATCTTGATATTAATACTAAAATAACTATAGATCAATTAGTAAACCGTCGTAATTATTTATAAGCATCCATAACAAAATGGGAAATTTTTTAAATAAAATGTAAAATCGACAAATATTGATAAAAAATAATAATAAAGGAGTATAATAAGCCCTACGATCAAATTTGGTACGTCTTAATACCAGCTTACATTATTTGTAAAGAAATACAAAAAAGTACAACAATTGGTTCACAATATATAACTCAAACATGAAATGTCGATAGAAGAATTAAAGACGGAAAATTGAAGCCCAAAATAAACGTTAATATTAAAAAAATTGCTTACGATTCCGTTTGATTATTTTTTTATTATTTGTGGGGAAAAACTGCTCCGCGCAAATGAATCGCACCTCACGGGTCGCAACATGCGAGGGACGGGCTCCGTACCAGTTTGAACTGTCATCTATGAGTTCCTTGAAAGGCAATGAACATTTTAAATTATATTTTGTTTATTAGGCTTTATTAGCCGACTGGTCTTAATACCCGCACCTACCTTACATATAAAACGAAGTTGAGGCGAACGAACTAGTCGGAGCTGGGAGCTTCGTTAAAAGTTTTCAGTAAATAAATAAAACGTGGAAGAAATCATTTACGTACAGTGAGAGAAGAAACAGAAAGACTCGGATGCTTAATGACGAAATGAAAAGAAATTCAATTGAAGCATTTCTCGGACTGCGGGCAAAAATGTATTCAAAAAAGGGCGTGGCTCGTTCCATTTTAATGAGAAAAATGAAGCATTATCACTACAAAAAATATTTACAAGCAAGGAGAAAGGTTTAAATTTAGAATTCAAAGACAAGGACATCCCTTGCAACGGCTAAATTTCGTTTATCGTGAAATACTGTGGCGTAGGTGATAGGGTTCACACAGAATGCACTGCATTAATAGAACTGCATAGTTTACCTACATTTCATTTGCATTAACTTCATTGTAATAGTACGTTCTTTTCCACTATGTTTTGAAATATAGCATGGTATTTGTTTTATTGGCATGGATTATATAACCAAGGCTACACTAGATAGCGTTTTATACAGGCTTCTTCATTACTCAAAACATCAATGGTAAAGATTTGCCCGCTAGAGAGCGCTGAACAACGACCTCCCAAATGTTTGTTTACATTTATTAGCATGTTGTTTCCGCTGTAAAAAGTGACGTTTATCCTATCTTTTAGGGTTAAAAAATATTGATGTAGTTAACTGAAGTGGAGTACAGAGTGAATTGATGCCGAAGGCCCTCTTAGTACTGCTTTTTAGGGGAAATAAATTCCCTTTTCAGGTAAAGTTGGTCGCAACTCATGATTCAGTCATACGACATTCATTCATTGTTTACTTTCTTCGAATTAGCAACATATAGCAATGGCGTTCAATTTTGACATCTCTGCATTAATAAAATATACGCTTTTCTTCGCAGCCGATAAATAAAAATGTAGCAATGAAATAATATTGTTCTATTTACTATTTTGTTTCATTACTGTTGCTCACACGATCTTAATTGCTACGCAAAAGCTCAGATGTTTTTGATAGCGTTGACCCATCAGAGCGATAAATGGCGAATCTATTCGTAGAGACATTTCATTTTGATGCCCCAGAATGAAATGTACACTAATGAAGCGATGGTGTTCAACGGAAAGACGATTGACAACAAAACATATTAATTTCTTTAGTGAAAACGAAATGAGCATATATAATCGTTTGGTACTAAAGAGCAATACAAGTACGAAAAAAATAAACAAAACTACAATATTACGACGACCAACTGTAAAATTTTGTTTTCATTTACACAACATTAAAAGGTAATATTCTTTTTATGTTAAATTTCACACATTGATAATATTTCGATAATTGGGAATCTGCTGTGGTTGCCAAATTTTTGGCGATAATTACTTTATTTTGTTGCTCTTTAGTTTATGTTTGCGAAGGAAGTATATTTCCCTCGCTCACAAATTGGACACAAAGATTTAACGCCAATAGTGAAAGATAACCAGACTTCCAATCACCGAAATCTTCCCTTTTTTGTTTCTAATTTCACACATAAGTTTAATACTTGAAAGTAAAATAATGGGCCAACTGAAAAAAAGCTGCGAAATAATGTGAGAATTCTTATTAAAAAACTCGCCAAATCAACTTCAAAAGCTCCATTAGCATGTAACATAACAAGTTTAATAAATATATCGAGCTATTATTATCATTGAAATTTAAATTAAAATGCAAAATAAGAGAAAAGAAGACGATGCAAGCTTAAAATTTTAATCTTCGCTTAGGTGGTAAGAAAATACATCGCCAAGTTAAAAAACGTACCTATAACTGAAACGTACATACTACCAAAGATCTCGGTTATTGAAATATTCTCAAAAGCTTTACGGAGAACTTCCATTAAAATGTAAAAAAATCGCCAAATAAATTAATTTGACCATCTAAACTCATCAAAAGTTTTGATGGAACTATCGTTCCAAAATCGCCATTTATCGCTCTGCGGTGCCAGTGTCGTTTCATAGTCATAGTTAATTAATAATTAGAATCAATTAAAATGAAAAATAATTCACTAACTAATTAAAATAAGCCGTTAAAATGCAGAATAAACCAACAAATCGAACGAGCTATTAAATAACGTTAAAATACACTAAAATAGAATTGAATGCCAAATTGTAAAATGGTCGCCAACAAATTAACTTTTAATTTTGTCTTTTATTATTTGATTTGTAGAAATGTTAGTTACCATAAAATTCGATAGATGTCGCTGGAAAAGGACGTCCGTTTTTATCCCAAGGATTTTGATCAAATGAAGAAGCCTGTATAAAACGCTATCTAGTGTAGCCTTGATATAACTTGTACTTTTCGATCCCAACCTCAATGATCTTAAGACTAGAGTAAGTAAAGCGAAAATTGAGAATGACTGCTTTTTTTAATGGACCAGTGTCACAAAATATAAACAAGGGTTTCTTTTATTAGTTCAGAGAGCACAGAAGGAGAAAGTCAATGCGGCTACGAAACCTTAGTAAACAAGAGCAAAATGTTATTTGCTTCATTAGCAGTTCAGAAAGCTAAATAAGGAATAATGAAAATGTAGCATACCTTTTCCACAATATTTCTATATTTATATCATTACGTATTCACTTTTTTTCCACCAAAAAATCGGTGATTCAGTAATAACTCCAATTTTTACGCTAAATCATTGCTTAATATTGACCAACGACCCAGGGTTTTCTTCGTTCTTAATTCTATCATACCCTTTGGAGTAAGGGCAACAATTTTCCAAATTTTTAATTTTGGACCCTCATTACGTATATTATACAGGGCGAAGTCCGTTGTCACCCCAATAAGTTCTGACCAAGAAACAATATGATAGTGAAATAATGATATTTTTTAATGAGGGGGGGGGGTAATAATCGAAAAGAGCATAGTCAAACATGTTTCTAGACTCATGCATTTTTGCCCTTATGTCGAAATATGATGTCTCAAAGTTTGCCGACATTTTTAAGAAAATTTCAGTGAGTCATGGTAGACATCTGTCACATGATTTGTGGATAAATGCAGCCGTTGAAACAGCGTGATCCATTTCTCGCCAAATCTTTAAATTTGGCGCTTTTCTTAAAGTTTCGGAAGATTTCAAGACTACATCTCGATAACGGGCTGACGAGGGCACATAAGTTTTGCGTCAAAAATATGTTTCGAGATGCTCTTTCGATTAGTACCCATTTCAACTTCTCCATTATTACACTAGTCGTGTGGTTCCCCGGTAAATAGCTCTTGAGCTATTGTCATAAAAATTGGATCCACGTATAGTTCAGTGAGCATGCATGCAGCGCCAGCTGGAGGTAAGCTTTGGAGTTTGCGTTCTTAACTCAAGAACGGTACGAAATATGGATACAGTCCTTTACAAAGTTGTTCAGTCAGTATCATCAAATTAAGATGTCTCCCACATGTGATGTCGGTTATAATATGCGCGAAATGCACTTTTGTTTGAACAAAACTACATTTTGCCGTAAATGAATGCTCGAAATAGCATATTCTAGCACAAATCCACGTCTGGAAACCCTTCTTACTGCACATTATATAACATAACACGTTGACCCAAGCATATGTGATGCAATTTAAAGTGCATGTAATGCTGGTGACATACACTCGCCGTGTAATGTATTCTTACCGAAAAGGTCTAAGGGTTCTGGTTAGGTGAACGGTGGAGGACATATGCAATCAATATACTCGACGACTTTGTAACTGGAATGCATTTGATGACGCTTACTATTTTTAACATGACTGTGCGGAGATTGTGCTTACTTTCGCTTGATCATGCAGAGCAACTTTGTACTCGACTTCTTCCCCATTTATTGAGCAATTTTTGAGATAGGCACGCGAACTCCAACCCCACCAGATGGCACTGTAAGTGGTTCCATCGCTTAGTGCTTGGCCACTTAACTACAACTAGATCCAACTTTTTCGACGATAGCTCGTTTAGAAAGTATGCGGGTGGCAACGAACATCTTGTCTCAAGCTCATAGCAACATTAGAAAGTAATATTTTTCTTATGTCACACACATTACCATCCGGGCAAAAGTTATAAACAAGTGATTGATAGTGATCAAATGATACCAAATGCATTATTTCTAATATTTTAGATAATTGACTTTTTTTCAATCTTTGGATCGTTTTGCTCTATTAGTTTATTCGAAACTCATTAGAAAATGAGTTGATAAATATCTTTTAAAAAATTCAATACTATAGCATCTTTAGCTTATTCATTTTGATCTTAGATTATAAATTTGACGAACTATTAAATAATCAGTTGATACATCGACAAAATTAAAGAAAAGCAAAAAAAAAAAAAACAAATTGTATACTGGCACTTGTTGTGACGTTTGACCTTCAATACCTCTAAAATAAATGAAGCTGTTTCGTTAACTTTTACAGTTTATAAAAAAAAATTGTCTTTTTAAAAGAAGTGTCAAACTGCACCCGCATGAAGAGTTGAAAGGTTGAAAAGTTTGTGAAACTAAATAACACTTTTCTAGAATCCAATTACCGTACATGCAGGAGTATATTCCTGCATGTACGGTAATTGGCGTACCTAATTTGGGGGTACGCCATTTGTACCTAATAACGGGAATGTCCTATAGAGCATTCCCGTCGTTTCGAATTTTCCCATCAACAAATACCACGCCCACTCATAGTGAAAACATTAATTTCACACATACATATACCCCGGTTCTTCCTAAATGACGGGCCAGGAGTAGATGGTGAACGTGAACAGTGATGACACAATTATCTAGCAATATCGGGTATTGCAAAAGCTAGCAAACTATTTCCTTAATACCTGCATGGAAAGTTAAATCTCACTCAATACTGTCGTGATTCAGCATTAAAAGATTTTATTTATTTTTTACCATTTCAAAATTTTCATGAAAACGAGTAAAGCAAAAAAAACCACAGCAGTTCCTTCGTTTCTGTAGTTTCCAAGTCAAGACAAAAAATATCACTTCAAAAAATCTAAGCGATTCGAAAGACATAAGTGATCCATTTTGAGATCATAATGTTCCAGAATGTCAGGAGATATGACGCAAGCAACTTAACAAATGACTCAAAATTTCGACAATATTTGGCGACCCTCGAAAGAAACTCTCTTCCCCCCAAAATACATACTAATATTATGAATTAAGACGAATGACCATTTGAATATACAATGAATAGTAGGTAATATTGAAAAAACGGTTTAAAATAAAATTTTGATTTGTAAAAGGCTGCGCATTAACTTGAAAATAATAGTCGGTACAATTATTGTCTGTTAAATACATTATTAAGCATAAATGAAGAGTCATGAGTTGTCAAGTAAAACTCACGCAGTGTGTGTCTACTATATGCATGGATATGGGGTGGTGTGTTGTGCAAAGAAAGAGTTGGTTCTAAAATTATCCTTGTAGCCAATGCACTGAGCAAGGAGTTTAATCCTTTGTGGAGCAAACGGAACCAAGGAAGTCGTATTTCCGTGACGTAGCAATCGAAAGAAAATGGACCGGATATCACTCGGCCTATACCAGACATCTGGGATCGGAAATCAGAGATAATGCAAAAACTTTCTTTCTTAACAGCTCCATTTTAATCATCTTTAGCGACAAAAATAATAAATTAAAAAATATCTTATGAGCATGAAAGAAGGCAATGTTTTAAAATTAATTTTCATTTGTCTCTTATTCAATCCGTTTGCACGGCTGGGAAATTTTCATGCATATAGTTTCACCTTAGTTTTAAACCTTAGCTTTTAACTGTGACAGATTTGAATATGTATAAGGAACCATCATATATCAGAATATAAACTATCAACTCATAGAAACCATTATTTATAATTGAAAAGTTATGATTTGCACTTAATGCGGATGTGACCACACAGTCACCCCTTCAACTAACCAAACTATTTATTTATTATTATTATTTTTAATATAACACTTTTTAAAAGAAAAGTTGATGCTTCTTATTTTACGTAATGGTTCCTTATAGTATTCGAATATGTCATGATTGAGAGCCGAAGTTTAAAATTTCTGTAATAAAATGCAAATATATGCATGAAAATGTCACAGCTAAAATGATTCATAACAACAGATATCGCGTTGTGATTGTTCCATGTAGTAGAAGAGTAAAAAGTGAGAAGCAATGTTTTTTTTTTCTTTTTGATTTTGTTATTTTTATGCAAAATGTTTAGTATTACGTCCCTCCCGACTCTCCCTTAAGGGGCAGTTCAAAGAGGATGTCATACTTTGAGGAGGGGGGGGGGTTTCTGAAATTATGAGAGTTTGTGACAAGGGGTGGAAGGTAACGAGAAGTGTGACATCGCGCTGAAAAGTAGCGTCGCGTGTGACTCAAGGGGGAAGGTGAAACTTGTTCTACTATGGCTCGCGGACAAAAAGTAGCTTGCGAGTATTTGAAATATTACAAACCATTATACTTCGAACTTGGTGGTAGAACATCTTCTTCGGCATTTTCAGCCAAATAACAACAGAATCTTGTACACTTCCATCAAAATGGGTATAGCAATGCACTGTATTACTTAGAAACTTTTTCATTATAATTAAATGAAGAGGTTAAAAACAGAATACTTAATTTTGTCTTTCAAAGAAAAACGAATGAACTAATAGTGATATTATATTGAATTCGAAACTCGTGAGTTTTATGTTTTCTTTCAGACTACACTATTGCTTTCACCGCCGACTACACTATTACTATCATAGAAAACCAAAGTGATTTTATTCAAATATGCTTTGTGCGTATGCGTGTTTGAAGAAATAGTTTAACGTACGTGACGAAGAAATAAATTCAAAGTAGTTATTGGTTATGTAACGAGGATTGGCGTGTCAAGGTCGAATAACTTTCCCCCTTTTGGTTGTTATGGTTACGAGACATAGTTCCCCACGTTGCTTCTGTAACACATATAATGAGAAGACATAGTTTGGGGAGAAGTTCATTGTGCCGTAATCATGGCAACCGAAAGGATAAAAGAGTGGAAAGTGGGAAAGGTTTTGGCCTAAACACGCCAACTCTCGTCACATAGACTATATACTAACGTGCTAAGCTCAAAAGTAGTATCTGCAGTCGAGTTCAAACTGAGATGAAACTCTTTTAAGTTTTTCGCCACCATGTATTTGATTCAAATGAAACTTTTTCAGAATTGTTTGAAAAATATTTCCGTTTTCAAATGACCATATAATTTTGTAGAACGATAAAATACGTCACAAACGCCACCTGGTGGCGATAACTCAATTTTGTTAAAAAGTGTAGATACGACTTTTATGCTTAGCACGGCAGTATAGTTAACAGTATTACTGAAAT
>JAXGGA010018308.1:0-22358 GCA_038373865.1 Uloborus plumipes
ATTTTTTGTTGAACTCTTTCATAATGATCAAACTGCTAATTTATTTTTAAAGTTACAGTTCGTAATGAAAAAAAAATGTATGTATGATAAAGCTTTAAACAAAATATTATTCCATAGTTTTAGCAGTAAATTTGTACTTAAAAAAAAGCTTTTATATTTTATTTTTCTTCTTATTATTATTTTTGTTTTTTTGCATGGGGCAAAAAAAAAGAATTTTTCTAGTGAAGATTTTTTTTATTTATTTATTAAAACTATTTTTTCTCAAATGAAGGAATAAGTAATCGAATAAATAAATGAGTTTATTTATTTATTTGCATGAGTTTATTTATGAATTTGAATACTGTTTCATGATACAAAAGATTTTGCATCATGAGACAGTAATTGAATGAATAAAAACTTATAAATTAAAAATGAGAAAAAAAAAAACAAAAAATCGAGAGAGAATAAAGTAGTGAATATAATGCACAAATTTCAGACTATGTTTTAAGACTTTTTTTTTTCAGACAAAAGTCATACGAAAATTGCACGAATTGATGTACCCACTAAAATTCTATTAGTATAGATAAAACAAACATCAAAAGATGTACTTTCTAAGAAATAAAATCGGAAAAAAAAAAGAAAAAAAAAACGAAACCATTTATCGTCTTTATAAATGAAATTTAAAAAAAAGCAATAAGTTGCGAAAATTATCGTCTACAAACAATAATAATAACAATGAAAATTAGTAATATGCAAACATTAATAAAAACAGGCTAAAATAATTAACTGGAGCAAATAAATATTTATCAATAAAAACGCATAAGGCAATTCGTCGTACGGTTTGCTATGTACCAATCACAAAGCCAGTTGAATGAGAAAATCTAAGCAATAGCAAAATAATGTCAATAAGCAATTTTAAATACTAAATACAACACCACTTTGAATAATAAGTTTTAATTCGATAAGGGTCTCATGAATAATAAGAGATGCTCTAAATTGCGTCTGACTAGTAGAAACATAAACGTCAAATCCCTTTCTAAAATTTATGTGAAATTCTCTATGTCAAGATTTATCTGACACTGAGTATCATAAGAGTTTCATTAAATTGATTGCCCTAGCATCCAATTTTTATATCTTTTCTGGATGGTAACTTAAATAAAATATATATTAAATCCTTTTTTAACATCTGGTTTAAGTTGTGCACCGAACCCTCTAGTTAAGTTAGATATTTTAGATAAATATAGGATTCCGTGCACTAAACATGCCTTGAAAAAGGCTAAAAAATGCCTTATTTTTTAAGGAACAGGAATCAGTTTAATTATGTAAATGTGTCTGATTTTTATGTTATAAAAATATGCTTCCAATGAACAATTTACACGCAGTTGTCAATTTCTGCAAGAAACACATGTTTCATTTCTCTACCAGATATGTCCAGGAGGGCACGAGGCTCATGGCATGGACTGCGCCATTTAAAGTTTTAGATCGGTAATTTTAGAAACAAGGTTTTGGAGGATGGACACTGCATTGCAAAAAATAAATGCCATTTTTACAGCATAATACAGGTACTTTTATAGTAATTTGTCAGTAATAAACGAAAATTGCTAATTTTACAAGAAACACTAAAATTTGCTAGTTTACAGTTTATTACTGTGCATTTTACAGTTTTAAACTGGAACCTCTATTGCCAATATTGTTCTGTTGTTTTTACAATAAATTCAGCTAATTTTATGGAAAAAAAAACTAAAATTGTTAATTTTACAGTAATAAACCGCCAAATTGCTATTTTACAGTAAAAGTAGCTTTATTACTATGCTTTTCACAGTTTTAAATTGAAACATCTGCTTTCAGTATTATACAGTAAAATCAGTAGTTTATTTTTTGCAGTGTGCTGTCCTCGTAATAAATGCAGAAGAATCAAAGATTCTTATGCTATCATTCTTTACGTTTGAAAAACTAAGAATATGATAAGTTTTTGCAAAGATTTATTTTTATATTTTGTAATTTTAGCCACGAAATGCAAAGTAAAAATTTTTTCAGCAAGCGGTGTAAATTTGTTGTTTACTAATGGATTGGATTGGAGAATTTGTCTTATTTGAAAAAGATTTAAAAATTTAGGCTATTAATGATTCATTTCCCTTTATGATAATATTAAGAACTAAAGGAATAATGACCGATACTATGAAAATTACATCTTTATAAAGTTTATATTTATTTCTTCCCAATGAATGTTGAAACTTAAACATTCTTTCTAAATGAGTTAAAAGTGAAGAGCTAAAAATTATGTTTCCGATTTGCTTTGACTAAAACCTTCATATAAAAAATAAATAAAAAATGAAAATAAACGCATACATTAATTCTGTCTCCCCCCTCTTTTTTGACGGAATGGGAATGTCTTAAAAAAATCGCATGATTTTAAAATGCAACATTTTATGATACTTTTACATTTTTTACGATGGGTATAAAATTGCGATTTTATGACATTCATATTAGAGATTTTTACTAAATTGAATTGATAAGAAAAATCAAGCTTTTAGTTAAAAAAAAATTAACTTTGAATTTAATTTTTTATTTTGACTTTTTCAACAAACCCTTCAAAATCAATTTAAATACCGTAAAATGGGGTGTATAGGAACAGCGGGGTCAATCGGAACAAAACTTCCAGACCATACAAAGAAATTCTTCATAAATATACTATTGGGTATTTTTCGCCATTAATTTTTTTTTAGAAAGGTAAGATCATAGGAAGTAGGAAAAAATTACTTTTGTCAATCTGGCAACGCAACTGGCTTCTAAGGAGGGCTGTACGTGGAATGGTAGAAAACATCATATTTTCATAGACTGCAAAACTTCATATGCAAGAACAAACCTTCTTATATTTTAAATCTAAGAGTGGTATGTTTCAATTATACGTATATCTGAACAACAGAATACCACATTAGAATTTACATTTTTTATAAATTGTGTCCTAAAAATAAAGAATTCTGAAAAATGCCACAGGAAAAAAAATTGCGGGGTGAATCGGAACACTTTGTTCTGTTGTTCCAATTCAAACTTATTTGAAGGAAACTGTTTGAAAAATCAAGATTCTAACCCCAATTCCTCTAATCAAGACAAGGACAAGGATTTATTACTGTTTATCCCTTCTCGTGAGCAACTAGATCTTAGAATGACAAAAAGTTTCGAATTTCATAAGATTTTTTCTCCGGGAGACTTCTTTTTATTTAAAATACGAGGGGAAAGTCATATAGACATTATATAGCTAAAAGGCAAGCACACAGACAGTGATGAATAAGCGAAAAAATCTTTCAGGACAATCCCCGAAACCTAGAGATTTTAACAAACTAAAGAAAAGGCAGAGATCATCCCAGAAGATGCTATGAAAAAACTTAAACCAAGTCACAATTGCTAGTTTTAAGGACAAGTACATATTTGTGGACGACATGAGTGACTTCCATTCGTGTTAAATCTTTGTATTTTAATTCAAAAGCATTTCTTAAAATTACTTTTCATTTTTCATAAGTTCAAAATTATTTTGAATTTTGACAAATTATAAACGTTTACTGGTATTGAAATTATACTTTTATTTGACAGTAATTATCTGTTCTTGTTCTCCCCCATCAATATTACTCATGTTTGTGAGACCTATTACAGGTTTCATGGAAAAAAATAAAAATTTTAACACGTGTTCCGATTGACCCCTATCAGCGGGGTGATTCGAAACACCCATAATTTCCTATATATTTTAATAATAACTGTTCAAAATGTTTTGTGTTTGCTTGGAATATCAAAAGTAAAGCAAGACCGAAGTTTTTACCCAGAAAATCAAATTGAAAAAAAATCTTTTAACTGCTTTTTTTACAATCAAAGCTGAAAAGTGTTCCGATTAACCCCATTTTACGGTACTGAATTTATTTCAAGACGAATTATTCTCTTTTTTTAGTTAATTTATTGTAAGAGCCACTCTTTTAATTTCAGTGGTGTTGCAGAAAGGTTCTGAAGAATTTCTGCACTTTTATCGCTGCAATAAGGATAACAAATCATTTCCGATCTTGAGATAATTTAAAAGCACAAATGTTTTCAAAATAATACTGTACTTCAACGAACAGAATTTGAAGAGAATATTAAAGATCTTAGAAAATATGGCCGAAATTCATAACCAACAAATGTAAGATATATCTGTAAAAATATTTCAAAGTCGCATTGCTCGATCTGAGTTGAATTTATTGAGTGATTTTCAACCTTTTGAAAGTTTATATTGTTTTTGTCATTAAACGCAATCCCCTGCTTTTACGACTCCATTTAAAGTATTCATTTACAAGAGC
Organism: Uloborus plumipes; assembly: GCA_038373865.1. NCBI lineage: Eukaryota > Metazoa > Arthropoda > Arachnida > Araneae > Uloboridae > Uloborus > Uloborus plumipes. The sequence goes on from JAXGGA010018308.1 coordinate 4,302, forward strand.
CATAAAATCTGAGCCACTGAACTTGCTTCCCATAAATATTGCGGACAAATTAGTGTCAGATGTTGCAGAATCTTAATGCAAAAGCATCAAATTAAATGCATCTAAATGTCATACAAATTGGAGACATACTTTTATGTAATTTGACGTAGATGTACATGCATGAATGCATAAATTCTTAAGCTGAATGCTGTTTAAAATAACTTTCAAGCATAATACCTAATTTTAGAAATGAAAAAAAAAGACAATTTCTGGCGTTACTTTTTATTGTTGTTGGAGTTAATTCTTTTGCAATGCTTATTTAGGAGTTTTAAGCAGTAACTTTTTATTTTAGATATTCTACGAATGATATTATGCAGTCTGACAAACATCGGTTCCTATTGCAATATTTTTTTTTTGTGTTTATATCATGGGGTTTTCAAATTTTTATAATGTTTTTCCCTCGAGGTGAATGATTTCGAGAAATTTCTTATGAATTCAAATTTTATTTTGTTCGATCATAAACTATTAGTACTCAGGATTTAAGTAACTATTTTGTATTTATTGGCTAGAAAAATGTACTAAGTAGTCGATCCTTCTTCTTCGATTTACTTAATGACTATTACAGACTGATTCATGAAAAATTTGCTATACCAAATTTGTTCAAAATCATGCAAAATTTAAGAAAAATTCCTGTTCTAACTTCTCATTATTTATTTATTTATTTATTTTCTATGTCCTGAAACTGTTTTTACTTTAAGAAACATTAGAATTTAATCTCTTCAAATGGACATAAAAATCCTGGATAGTTGTTTTGAAAATAATTTATAAAGTAAATACAGTAGTTTTTTTGCTTCTGATGCTAACCTTTTTGAAGAATTTTACTTAATTCGCTTTTTATTTTTATTAGAATAAAACTGTGATAGCATTAAAAAGAGAAATTTTCAAAAGTATACTTTTAAAAATTATCCATACTCTAAAGTATAAGAAATCTTGATTCAATTTATTTTCAAACAAATATTTTCCCAATATATTGACTAGTTTCACAGCCGTAAACATAGCACATTTTTCTTACAAATGCTTTTGAATTATTTAAACAATGTTTTCCCGAATTGAGCAATATTCAAATTTTAAACATATTCTGAGTATTTAAATTGAATATTTGCAGATGGATAAAAGTGGTAGTCGACCATTTTAAATATTTGAGGAAGATCTATAAGATGCGGAAGGAATGTTTCTACTTTTGGGTCTTTCAAATACATGGATGGATGTTGGAGAATATAAAATAAGATACTTTTCTTTTCAATATTTCAGCAATGCAGCTCTCCACTGCACTTAGAATTTTCATGTTTACTCCACGTAAGGATATATCGTAGAAATATGATTTTGCAGAAAACTAGATAACTGAAAACGCTCGGAATTTGACGTACTTTTGAAATATACCCCGAGGTGACGCACTGCATCGTTTCGCGTCTTCGCCTGTCAAGATGTTTTCCCCTTCGCACTCGGTTATCTTTGATCGATATTATAGGTATTCGTATGCAAGGAGTTTTCTTTAAACAACGTGACCCTAGGAGTTAAAATCTAAAGTAAAAAGGCTGAGTTTTTGCACTAGTGGGTCATTCCATAGTGCTGATTTTATAACTGTTTTTACTTGTAACTTAAAGGATAAAAAATATTTTTTAGCCATGCTGGTGGATTTACAATGTACATGGTATCTATGTATCATTTCTGCTAAGAATTTAAAACAAATTTACTGACAGTAGATATTTTTTCAACCAAAATAGCAGCGTGACTTACGTAACATTTTTGCAACCCTGAAAATGAATGATCATGTTGTGAGGCAAAACTTTCTCAAAGTTAAGCAAGTGTTAAAAATTGAATGATATATTTGAAAAATGTGTAAAGTTGGCTTTTAAAAATATAAAACACATTTATTAAATCTTATTTTTTTTTAGTCTTAAGTGTCACTTTTACTCAAGATGGAGTGTGACTAACGTAATGTGACTAACTGAACGTGACTAACGTTACTATCGAATAACAAGCAGTAAATACACTACAACCTATTCATTCTGGCGAATCTTAGTGATAATTACAATACTTTTTCATTTTTTTTAACTTCTTATGTTGTATAATTTTCATTTATTTATTTATTTATTTATTTTTTGATACTTTTTTCACTTCGGTATTTTTTTTTTCTTCGGCTGAGGTTGACATTTCTATGGAATGACCCTATATACTTCTAAATCCATTTGCACAACGAAGACTTTTTAGGCATATGCTCGCATTTTGTTCCTAAATTTAAAAGTTTGTCATTTAAACGAATTGCTGAAAAAATAAAGGCAATAATGACTTTCAAATAATTATTTTGACCCGAATTTCTGAGTGGGAACTTATACGATTTTTTCCATAAAGTTAATTAAACTAGAGAGAAAGTAAGAAGTTCTTTTGTTTTTTGCTGCACGGGAGATTTTGACTACTGCCCTTTGGCACACACAAAAGTGGTGCTTTTTAACTTTCAGCCAAGTGTTCAATCTTAACTAACCCGTAAATGGTAATATCCGTCTGTAGGACGGGTTAGCTTAACAGTTTTGCCGCCAGACGGCGTAAACGTCAGGTTGAAACGTCCACCTTCCAGCTATGATTCAGTTGATCCACCACCTTGATCGTGTTTGTTTACCTCTGATGAAAGTTTCGTGCTTCACTATAATTTTGCAATTTGAAAATAAAAATTTGAAAAAATTCCTTTGTTTGGAATGCTTTAAAAAATATGTAATATGTGTGTACAAAATTTGTAACTTTGTTTTTCTTTTAATTGATTCCGAATCATGTACATATAAATCTTCTTTTATTTTATTACATTTTTAAGTATTAAAAAATTCTAATTATATCTTTATTTCCGTTTGTACTGTATTATATTGTCATAAGTTATTTTTGTGTTCTTCAATTCGTTTGTGATCCTTATTGATATTGTCCTATTTAATTTAATAAAGTTTTAATAAAAACTGAACACGAATTTTTTACTGGACTTCTACACTCCAAATTCAGAAGACAAAATAAACTTAGTCTCATAGACGGATGTTATTGGCAGTGTGAGTTGGAGGGATGTTACCATTTACAGGTTAAACACGTCATTTAACTTTACCATGATGTGGCGAGTAAGATGCCAAATAGAGAACACATGACTTCCTGCTCAAGTTGACTGACATTTCTACCTTGCTGGTAACGGAGTACCATTCAAGTGTTCATACCAACTCTATTATCTAGACTGTCACATATCTATATAAGTGACTGCTTATTTTTCAAATCCCTTAAAATACCGATTTCGTTATTAACCCTTTAAGCGGTTTGCCCGTACGGTGTACGTGCTACCCGAAATTGGCCTCATCTGGTTTGCCCGTACGGCGTACGGGCATCGATATTTTCAGATTTCCTTTTCTGGTTTTCCCGAACTGTTCGGAAAATTGTAAACCTCAAAATTCACAATAAGTGTGAGAGAAATTTTTGCATATTTTGTAAACCATTCATTATTACATGCAGAATGTACTTGAAAAAAGCAAATATTTCGGGATTTTGTGACTAAAATTGTAAAATAAAAATTATTGTAAAAGCATTGAAAACGAAAAAAAAAAAATAAATAAATAAATAAATAAAAATTCTTTATATTCTTATTCTGTTAAATATGGTACTTAACTATATGCAATAAAAAAATATGCCTTTTTTGGAAGCATTTCTGGTAAAATAATTGACCGCTTAAAGGGTTAAAAGGGAGTCACTCGTACTTTTCCATTAAAGGTACGTCACATGGTTTGGTGACTTGTTTACTTTCAACCTCGGCAACAATAGCAAAAAAAAAAAAAAAAAAATGCTTAAAGCACTTGACGTTTACAAGTATATGGCAGAATTCGAATTTAGAAATTGAAGTAGTAGTTTACAATAGCGATAAATAAATAAAATCGAGAGATAAAAATATCACAAGTGAAGTATTTTTAACAGAATAGAACCACTATCTTTCATCTTGAACTGTGCAATTTGGCGATAGAGCTACAAAAGAAACCGATAGACCTCTTCGAACAGCCCTAATTCAATACACCGCTTCAAAAGACTTTAATATCAAAACGAATGCCCGTAACGTTTCGCACCTCACTCTTTAAATCTGACTGAAAGCTCATTTCGAATTCTGCAAATTTTCGCTTCCCTTTAAAATGCGATTTCAAAACTTCCAAAGAATCTGTAAGATGGTCGGCAGAAAGAAGCCCTAACTCTTTTCTTTGATAGTAGAAGTGCAGCTGAGGGGGGGGGGGGATTCCTCGTAAAGGGAACTTTATGCGCCGACAGTCTCCTATGGCGACGAACCCGTCAATGAATATGCAAATAAAGCATACGTTCCCTTGGCAACCATTTTTACTCGGCTGTAGGCTGAGGAGAAGACCAAAAATGGTCGACGAATGCAAATGACTTTGTAAGTCCCTGGGTTCTTTCAATCATTAGTGACAATTTAAATTTTCGGTTGAAGTTGTTGATAGTAAAAAAAAAAAAACGTCCCAACCTGTGAGTTTAGTCAGCAAAGTTTTCATAAATTTGCAATAAAACTTTTTCAATCTAAAACTAAGCAATGTTTTTTCTACATAAATAATTTTCCTAACTCACACTACCCCTTCTCCTTTTTTTTTTTTTTTGAAATAATAATAATAATAAAATAATAATAATAAATATATGATGGGAATATATGTTCGACTCATGAACTGAATTCATATATATTCGAATAGAAGCACATGTTTTTATTATGAAATAATGATTGCTGAAATGCTTTTCTTTTTCATTCTTAAGTTTTAATTTAACTTTTTCATGTTCGGTATCAAGAAATAAAAGGAAATTCAAAGTCCTTTATTGCAATCCAAAGGAAGACATTGTAAAATCGGTTTTGTAATCGATACAATTTATTTGATTAGGTTAGGTTTTTTTTCCCTTAAGTTTATTTTTGTTTAACTTTTAGCTACGAGAAAAAAGAACTTCCAGGCTTTTTTTTACCAAAAATAAAGAGTTATAAACGATAGTTTTGATAGAAATTATTCAATTTAGTGTTTTATTTTCATGTTATGCTTTTTTTTTTGGGGGGGGGGGAGATAATTTCTTATACTTCATTTTTTTGCGCAGAATATGCATTTGTATTGTTTAAAATGCTGCTGCTTTATTGCTTTATTTTTTAATTATGTATGCTAAAAACAGTATGTTTGGAAACTTTTTTTTTTTGTAATTTTGCTATTTAATTTCCTTCTTGTGAAACTGTGCTCCTAAACATTGGACAAAAGAGTTGAATTTGAAGCAGTCTTAAGTCTTCTCCATACACCCAGGGCTAAGGCCCCTATATAGACGAGCCGGCGCATCTAGATTAAGTTTTACCACTTTGGATCCAGCGCGTGTTTGTGTGTTTGAGTGGTTGTCTTTTCTGGCCAGCAATCGCGTTCTGGTAATTTTTCATTGTTAGCAATTATTAGCGGCACGTGGATTTGGCAAAGCTTAGCAATGTGCCAAAACTTTTTTCTGGTAACCCTATCCGCAACAATGAAAAGTTAAGGAATTTGATCCAAAGTGGGGAAACTTAATCTTGATGCGTTGGCCTGTCTATATAGCGGCTCTACCCTGGGCCGTCCCAAGAGACGACCCAGGGTGTATATTTTTAAGCTCCCCCCCCCCCCAACACACGCACACACAAAATAAAACCAAGTTAGTCATAAACCCTTCATGACACGGTAAACCCTCGTTTAAAGAGCCACCAAACTCGCAACTGTAGTTAACGTATAACGTGAATATAAAAGTACCGAATCTTTTTATATTTTGATGATTACAAAATTAAATATGTTATCTCTGTGTAACAGAAAAGACAGGTATTCAGTCTAATGCACTAGCATTTTAGTAACTATTTAAGAAAAGAGTGATCCTTAATAAAAATGAACAAAAAAAAAAAAAGAAAAGAAAAGAAAAGAAAAGAGAAACTAAATTGTAATGCAGAAAACGCCCAGTTTACGGTGCCCTAACATATTTAACACCCGGCGCTATTACTCCATTCGCACCCTTTCGAGTAGCCCTGAATGTATACCCACTTTTTTTTTTTTTTTTAGCTAAGAGCTCAGTTATGGTTTTTATTAGGGATGGACCGACAAGCAAATTGGCCGATCTCTGATTACCAATTATTTGGCTATTGATAATTTGCCGATTAATGAGCTGGATAATTATTTTTTAATACTTATTTTCACAATCATTGTTTTTTTCTTTTACTATTCTAATTTTAGAAATAGTTACTAAATTATGTCCTCTTTTTTTTCCTTTCCCAATTTTTCCAAAATGATTTCATAATTTTATCAATATAACTGCATTGATGCTGTACACATGTTTTTTATAGGATATTTTTAATTTTGGTTAGTACTCTACTGCAGGAGTTCTTTCAATTTAAATTTATTTCGCAATTATAAGTAGCAATTTAGTTCACGATTTTTATTCTTTGAAAATTAGAGGTTGTCTATAAAAGCACTATATGCCAAAAAAAAGTATCGACACAAGAAAAATTTTGCAACGGTGTTTATATGTGCATATTCAAAATTGGCAAATTAATTTTAACATTAATATTACTGACTGAGAGGATTATTCTTTTACATTTCATTCTTTTAATTATTTGTTTTCGTTTCACTCGCTACATTTTAGTACTACATGATATACTTATGTTTTCATAAATTTATTTATTTCTTGTTTATAAATTTATTTATGGTGCTTTTTAGTTCAAGGCATTCTTAAAGTAGTTTTATTTAAAACATTTTTTCCACCAGTTCATTAGCAAAGTTTGACGGATTATGAATAAAATAAAATACTCATGTATTCGCATTCCAATTTAAAATTTCAGGAATTTAATTATTCCTAATCGAGTCATACGGGTATCAGTTGTGAAGGTTATCTTTTAATATTATTTTTAAGTTGAAATCATGTATGATGTATTTGTTTTGTCTTTACTCTGTACACTTTCATACTACATGTGATAGTAAGGATTACAAGAAAGTTACTTTTTTTTTTTACTTTTAATAAATTATTATTCAACTCAGTTTCATGGTGAGCGTTTACTTTAAAAAATAACATTAAAATATTTTTTCACTGATTAGTCGGTATTATCCCTAATTTTTATTAGAGTTTCTGGATTTCGAGTCCTTTAAAAATGCTAAGAGGGGAAATTTAACCAAATATCTTTTTTTTTTTTCCTTTTCAGTTTGGAAGCGACCCGAAAAAAAAGTGTTCTCGGGGCCACATGGGATTGTATTTTGGAGACCCCTCAACAGGGGTCTCCAAAAAAAAAAAAAAAAAAACCGTTAAAAACTGACGGAACATATAGAAACTTCTAATGATTCTAAAATGCTAATATTGCAACCATGCTGGTAGTTAGCCGGTTACACTACAGATGTCCAATGGTCAGTATTTCCAAATACGCACCTGGATTTCGTGATTACTGCAGCTGGCTTTAAGAGGTCGGGACTATTTTGCGTCACATTACCGTAAAATGGGGTGAATCGGAACACTTTTACGCTTTGATTGTAAAAAAAGTAGTTAAAAGATTTTTTTTTAATTTGATTTTTTGGGTAAAAACTTCGGTCTTGCTTTACTTTTGATATTCCAAGCGAAGACAAAGCATTTTGAAAAATTATTATTAAAATATATAGGAAATTATGGGTGTTCCGAATCACCCCGCTGATAGGGGTCAATCGGAACACTTGTTAAAATTTTTATTTTTTTTTCAATTTAACCTGTAATAGGTCTCACAAAATGAGTAATATTGATGGGGGAGAATAAGAACAGATAATTACTGTCAAATAAATGCATAATTTCAATACCAGTAAACGTGTATAATTTGTCAAAATTCAAAATAATTTTGAACTTATGAAAAATGAAAAGTAATTTTAAGAAATGCTTTTGAATTGAAATACAAAGATTTAACATGAATGGAAGTCACTCACGTCGTCCACAAATATGTACTTGTCCTTAAAACTAGCAATTGTGACTTGGCTTAAGTTTTTTCATAACATCTCCTGGGATGAACTCCGTCTTTTCTTTAGTTTCTTGAAATCTCTGGGTTTCGGGATTGTCCTGAAACCTTTTTACGCTTATTCATCACTGTCTGTGTGCTGAATTTTTACTACATAAAGTCTATGTGACTTTCCCCCTCGTATTTTAAGTAAATAGTAGTCTCCTGGAGAAAAAATCTTTTGAAATCTGCAACTGTTTGTCATTCTAAGATCTAGTTGCTCACGAGAAGGGATAAACAGTAATAAAACCTTGTCCTTGTCTTGATTAGAAGAATTGGGGTTAGAATCTTGATTTTTCAAACAGTTTCCTTCAAATAAGTTTGAATTGGAACAACAGGACTAAGTGTTCCGATTCACCCCGCAAATTTTTTTTCGATGCCATTTTTCAGAATTCTTCATTTTTATGACACAATTTATAAAAAATGTCGATTCTAATGCGGTATTCTGTTGTTCAGATACATGTATAATTGAAACATACCACTCTTAGTTTTTAAATATAAGAAGGTTTGATCTTGCATATGAAGTTTTGCAGTCTATGGAAATGTGATGTTTTCTAGCGTTCCACGTGCAGCCCTCCTTAGAAGCCAATAGCGTTGCCAGATTGACAAAAGTAATTTTTTCCTACTCCCTATGATCTTACCTTTCTAAGAAAAAAATTCATAGTGAAAAATACCCAATAGTTTATTTATGAAGAATTTCGTTGTACGGTCGGGAAGTTTTGTTCCGATTGACCCCGCTGTTCCTATACACCCCATTTTACGGTATATAAAACAATGTATAAATAATACGCAATTATATGATTTAAGTGGTTATTATTTTAACTTTTACGGAAGATGGTGAGATATTGGCGCTAAAAATGCAATTTGATGTCTGATTTTTGTATTTCTTTACAGGTCATTTTTTATCAGAATAAAAATAGGCACATTATGAGCTTGTTTTGTTGTTTTCGAAGCAGCTGGTTTTCTCTCAATTTAACAAATGGTTGCTTTCAACTAATAGCAACCGGTGCTTTTAGGTTACCAATGAGTTAAAAGTTTCATTTTGCAGGATCAAAGAGGATCTTTTCTAGTGAATGCTTAAGAACCGTGTTTTTTTGCTTCTTATTCACGAAACTTAGCTCCTGAACTGATGATACAAATATGATTTGGTCTTTTTAAAAAAAAAATTTGTATAAAGTGGTATACGCCCAACATTTCGCCGGGAAAAAGTGTCGCGGGTCAAAATGTCGCCGGGAAAAAATGTCGCGGTCTAAATTGTCGCGGGCAAAAATGTCGCCAGTCTAAAATGTCGCGGGTAAAAATGTCGCCGGTCCAAAATGTCGCAGGTTCAAAATGTTTTCGGTCCAAAATGTCGCCGGTCCAAAACGTCGCCAGTACAAAATGTCACCGGTCCACAAAATGTCGCCAGTCCAAATGTCGTCAGACAAAAATGTAGAAGGTCCGATATTGATACACTTTGTCCCAAAAATTAAACCATACGAAAAGGCATTTTTTGCACCAAATTAGCAAAAGATTGTTAATTGCTGTTGATGAACGTGTGCGTTAACGATATCATGATGGACTAAATTTTTTAAAAAATACTATAAAAAATTTACCCTTTCGGCTTGTAACTGTTTCGAGCGTTTTCCAAGAAACAAATAGTTTTCAAATAGGCGTACGTTATTTATTTACAATAGCTTATTTCACTGTGACTCGCTATCTACCAACTTAAAAACGAATAGACAGGCCCATCATTTAGAGGGGGGGGGGGGCTGGCTTTGAGAAATTTAATGTATTTGCATATAAGTGGTCGTGGTCTTTGCTGTTTTCCGATGAAATTGCATTGTGTTTTCACCCTTTGCCCCCCCCCCCCCCTGGAAAACCTTGAAATGACTTCCCTGCGAATAGATTAGCAGCCCACAACAAGTTTAATTGATATCGAAAAGAAAATTTAAGTGCTAAAAAAGAAGTTGAAGAACAATGAAATGAATAAGACAGATATACAATGTTTGAAACTTGGCTTGTGTTAAAATTTCTTACATGATGGAAAGCAAGTCTATATTATTTAATAACAGAGATGTTTCTATTTTTTTCTACATATAATGTGTAAAAGAAAGTATTGTCTCTGAAAAATTGTCAATTTGGAAGAATTTACACGTTCTGACGTGTGCTAAATTCAATTTTACCGTTTATTTTTTTAAAGGAAAATTTGTAAGTGTGTATCTGCGAAACCCATTTTTTGGGGGCACTCTACCTCAAAACTTACTGCATGAATTAGAATGAAATTTGGTACATACATGTACCAATATGTGATTTAGTGTTGATTGGATTTTTCCGCTAGTTCTTCCAAGGGAGTTTTTACATACAAGAATGTAATGCAACATTTTTAGCACAGCGTGATTACTATGTCTGAAGAAGGTTCAGGCGAAATCAAATAAAAAATTGGCCCATAGGAAGCGTTCAGACGATACACCACGGCATCGAGAAAGCAAAGCAGTTGAACTTTTTATTTTTCATTATGTGAGTGATGTATATCAAGAAGTAATGCAAGTATTCAGACAACATTTTGGTTGTAGAATGGCCTTAAATGGCGAGATGATCATTCATTTTTGGCGTTCATCAGCTCAGACATGGCACTGTACCTTCGTTACAATCAGTATTTAAATGTGGAGTTGAATATGATATCATTTTTCCTCTTGACATTTCACCTCCCCTTCCACCATCCAGTTGTTACAAAGAAAGCAATAATTCCATGAACGAGCTTGCCCTGTTCTGTTCTCCAATGTGTACCTAAGTTCATTTCAAACGTCCCCAATCTACTATTAAAGAAACTGTTCTAGAAGAAAACTGCCGGCTGCGTGGTGATTAAACGGTATTCCGTTTTTGCAAAAGGAAAAAAAAAACCTTTACAGTAAATTTATTTGTGTAATTTCTTTGTGTGATAAAAAAAAAGAAATAACTAAAAAAAACTAAAAAATACGCTTTCAGAGCAAATCAAATTCAATAGATTTTCAAAACTGTTGAATATCCGCGAGGTTTGCTTGCACTTATAATATGCATTTTGCGGACGATCGATGCCCAACTCAGAATTAATGGCAAATGCACTTATTATACATCAACATGCAATATAATTTAGCCTTTAGTATTAATAATGGTAGCATTAATATACAGGGTGTCCACTCCAATCGTGGACCAATAGCTAATTTCTAAACCGTTAGAGATAAGCATATAGTTTATTTAGGAAAAAATCTCCAAATTATGAAAGGAATTTTGGGTCTATTCAATGTTTTTCAAAAAATCAAATTTTGAAAGAGTTACGAAATTTAAATTTTTATACAGCCCCCCAGTCCTATCAATCATATTTAGTAAAACATTCGTGACACTGTAACGTTTAAAACTAAAAAAAAATCACTCTTCTACGACAAAAATTGACCGAGTTATGACGTTTTGAAAAATCAAGATTTTGAAGGATTTCGCATACGGTCCCTTAAGCGATCTCTCGATGACGTCATGAAATAATGCAAAATCTTGATTTTTCAAAACGTCATAACTCGGTCAATTTTTGTGGTAGAACAGGGATTTTTTTTTAGTTTTAAACGTTACAGTGTCAAGAATGTTTTACTAAATATGATTGATAGGACTGGTGGGCTGTATAAAAATTTAAATTTCGTAACTCTTTCAAAATTTGATTTTTTGAAAAACATTGAATAGACCCAAAATTCCTTTCATAATTTGGAGATTTTTTCCTAAATAAACTATATGCTTATCTCTAACGGTTTAGAAATTAGCTATTGGTCCACGATTTGAGTGGACACCCTGTATATTACTCTTACGTTTGTAAAGAACGTGAATTTGATCTTTTATTCAGAGTTACATGCATACAAACAAACAAACAAATCAACCCACATGTGAAACTAATAGAAGCGTATTAAAAAGGAAGAAATTTAGCGTCCCTGGGCCCTAAGTACAGCCCCGAAAAAACTATATCATTACTTCGGTACTGAAATAATTTAAGCTTTAGAAGAAATCAATTTAAGTACACTTTTGTTAATAAATTAAGCTAATTTTCTAAACTGCTGCGTTTAAAAAAAGTTACTAAACAGGTGTGTTTATCAAATCGTGATAAGCTTATTAGTAAAATTGAGCTACATAATTAAGCTGCATTAAATTTGTGAATTACTGGCTACATTAAATCTGTACTATGCACTTAGCGTCATTTTAGAACGGCTATATTTTGGACTGGTGACATTTTGGACCGGCCACATTTTGGGCAGGCGATATTTTGGACCGGCGACATTTTGGCTAGGCGACATTTTGGGCACGAGACATTTTGGACCGGCGACATTTTTGACCGACGACATTTTGGATCGGCGACATTTTGGATCGGCGACATTTTGGACCGGCGACATTTTTGACAGGCAACATTTTGGGCACGCGACATTTTGACCCGCGACATTTTGGCCCGCGACATTTTGACCTGCGACATTTCGGCCGCGACATTTTGACCCCAAACCGTTTTTGCTTCTTATTCACGAAACCTAGCTCCTGAACTGATGATACAATTCTGATTTGGTCTTTTTTAAAAAACTTTTTGTATAAAGTAGACCGTTCAGTGAATGAACACCTTCGATTTTTAGTTAGTAGTCCTACCGAAAACCGTGCCGGCCTCCTTGTCTAGTGGTCAGAGAAGTCGGACCCGTATGGGGAGGTTCCGGGTTCGAATCTCTGCTTAGCCACAGATGTACTCTGTCTCTATCTCTTCTTGACCTTGTCCTTTCTTTGTGTGACTGTGTTATAGTGCTGTGAATGGCTGCCTACTTACACTGTTAAAAATTCAGGAAGCTTTTATGGTAAATGTTACTGTAAAATGTAGCGTTTACAGTACAGAAAATTTTTACAGTGAATTGTACCGAAAAAAAAAATTGCGATTGCAGAGCTAATTGATCACCCCGTGACTTACTGTGCGATGCAGATGACACCCTATTTCCGCTCTCCTGATGTGTCTCACCTGGTACCGTGGATAGTAAAGCAGTGTAAAAAAAAAGTGGGTCCTGGGTTCGATCCTTCTCGTTTGAATCTCTCGCGCTTTTTAGTGGGGGAGTTTCCGAAATTTCAAAAGTATTTTTTTCTGAAAGAGCATGCTTCAAAACATAGAAATTGACCCTTTTTTTATTTTTTGACACAGTTATATATTTTTTATGAGTTATTTTAACCGGCGCGCAGATGCTATTCCGAAAAAAAAAAAAAAAACATCTGTGCATGAAGTCAGTGGTGCACGTAAGCGCGAAATCTAATTGGTTGTAGTGAGATGACGAAAGTCGTGACGTCACTGATTCCTGCGACTGGACAACTCAAGTCAAGCAAAATGGTGTTAGGTAAAACAAGAGCTGTTAGGTGCACCACTGACGTCCCAAAAACCACGCCCCGTTTTCAAGGTAGGGTATTTAAAAAATAATAATAAAAAATAAACTGTTGGGAAAATTAAAGTATTTTCCGGGCCCATGTTATGTTTTTATATAATTCTATCAATTCCAGTAACAAAAAGTAGTACTTTTGACTGAAGGAAAATCCCCCATTCTCGTTTTCTCTTCCGTAGCATTTTACAGTAAAAAACATTTTACGAGAAAAGTTACTGGCAACATGGATGCCAGTAACTTTTACCGTAAATTTTCAACAATGTATAAACTGGTCCCTTTGGCATGAGTGTACAGTGGAAGTCGGGCTTCACTCCAAGTAACGGTACAGTTGGAAAAAGGAAGCAGCGCACACCAATTACTAGCCTAGCTGTCTCAAAACAACAACAGAGATTTCGCCGAATTTTTGAATAAAACACTAGTTCATAAAAACTTCTACTTCTACAAAACGCCAAATGATGTTGCAGAATTAAAGTCATACGGAAGGATAAAATGAGCAGTTGAGTCAAATTTGACCTCAGAAAAGAGAAGTTGCAAGAATAAATGTTGAGTTTGACATATACAAATAAGGAAAGCCACATTCTTTCTATTATTCTGGAAAATTCTTCAAAAAATGGGAAGTTTCTTAAAACTAAGCGAAAAACAGCATGATTATATCTGTGTAATTTCCCTTTAATTCAAAGCAAGCGTGTTGTTGGAAGTCCAAAAATACTAAACAATTCTTGACATAATTAGCTATTTTTGCTTGACGCAGTTTAAAAGATTTTTTAAGCTTGTTATTAGAGCTTTCTTAATTGTCTTAAATAAGAAATCACATGTTAAAAAGTGACTTGTTTGTTGAAAAGGAGCTTAAATACCGCACAGATATAACAATTTTAAGTACTAAGGACGAAAAAAGGCCTTTACCCCAAAAAGTAAAACTGTAAAAAGCTGCTTGAAGAATAATACATGTTAAAAAATGATACACGTGTTTGGGGAGGATAGCAAGAATCCGTTTTTTAGAGCAATGTATGTAGGCTTATGAATGTAGGGACATTCGCCAAAAGGCGAAAGTTTTGGTTTGTTTTTTGACGATATTATTTGTGTTTTAACTTTAAGCTTTGGAGGAATTACCATAACGTAGAAGCTGTCCCATTGGCGACAAAATGGACTATTGCTGCTGCAGTTTTTATTCATAGACTTTTATTTTACATTTTAAGAAAATTTTATTTGTTTCTCAATAACTTTATTCTTTTCTTCCACGATTATTTCACAATTTTTTTGGATCTTTAAGTGCACGTTAGTTTATTGTTTTTTTTTAAGTGGGAAAAATTACTTTACTTTTCAAAAAGCTAACTTTATTATTTAGCTAATTATTTTTCCTTGTATTAAAACAGTTAGTCGCTAGCTAATTTAATGAATTGTTTAATTTGGAAAATTATTATGCAATTTTTAGCTTCAATACCTTTCTGGAAACAATAAAGAAACCGGCAAGTAATCGGTTATGACTAGTTTGGCGATAAAATTTTAAAAGGTGCCAAACATTCCACACTTTGAGAATTCTCAAAAACTTATCCTCACGAAATCTCCAAATTTCAACATAATCCTTCAAACGACCATCTAACACCTTTCTCGAATCTTTCACATTCCAAAATCCATCATCAGGATTGTAGAGTCGGCTGCGACAATATTTTAATAAAAGCACCTCTCAACTCCTCTCTATTCCATAAAACTTTCCGAACTGCAGCGAAAAATCAATAATTTATCTTTTTCCAAGTACACCTCCGTGCAATAATATGATTGAATTGACTCCGAAATAAGACTTCTGGGAGATATAGCGTGTTCGTAGGCAGTCACAGCCTCAACGAGTTTCCGATCAATAACTAATTACCCACCTGAGTTTCTCAATATCTGGAGCTCCCGGAGCTCCTCGCAGCAGCCGGAGAAATTCGTTCTGTGCAGAAAAATTAATATTTTTGAAATACTGTATTGTTTCATTCAAATCTCATTTCTCTCCTGATTTCATTGACCAAGTTTCGTTTGATCAAATTTATTGTAGACTAACTTATTACCTGGCGTTGCCCGGTAGTGCATTATGTTTAACGTATTTCATGATAAAATGAAATAGGTGAGCCTTAAATTGATAATTGAAAGGGAAAGTAGATAAAGGTGACATGTGACAATTTTTGAAACTTGATTTTTATCATGGATAAAGGTGATAAGTCCATCAGTATCATGTCTCTTTAGTCACAGAAATGGTTTTTAGCTGAGAATATGACCCCGTTTTACCCGTTGAGAAAAATTCCATTAAAAAAAAAAACACCCAACATTTTTTTTGAAACCTTTTTCTAGAAATTTAAAAAAGTGTTACATATCACCTTCATACTTACCCCTTCAATTCATTGTTAATCGTAATCTCTGTTTGGAAAATACTCATATTTGAATGTGTTAAATTTTATCAATTTGTATGCTTAAAGGCTTATCTCTATTACTCTATCTATTCAAAATGGAAAAAAATGGCCATTTTGAGAAAAAAAAATTTATTTTGAGCTTTTTGGATTTTTTTTTAAATTTTAAAATCCCACCTATGCGAATTCTAGTGCATTAAGGAACCTCTGTGCCAAGTTTGATGAAAATCCGACGACGAATTTATCAATTTGTATGCTTAAAGGCTTATCTCTATTACTCTATTTATTCAAAATGGAAAAAAAATGGCCATTTTGAGACAAAAAATTTTAATTTTGAGCTTTTTGATTTTTTTTTTTTCATTTTAAAACCTCACCTATGTGAATTCTAGTGCATTAAGGAATCTCTGTGCCAAGTTTGATGAAAATCCGACGAACACTGGATTGGTATAAGGAACAAACATACATACATATAACCATTTTTTATATGCATAGATTTTACGTGAAATTTTGAGCTTACATGTATGTGTAAATTAATACGTGGAGAACAATACATTTTGATTTCTCCTTACGAAGAGACGGAAATTCCAAAATTTTCCATTTAAAAAAATGTTTGGATTATAGTTCTTATAAAAATCAAACGAGAGGATTCCGATGGAGGAGGTCTACATTTTCCTTTGTTTTTTAGAGATTTGATATTGACATATATAATGGTATATTTCGATCTTGTAAGTCTTAGAGGGGTCTGGTAAATGTAACAGGACGCGAAATTTGCCCGCACTTTCTCAATATTAGAGCTATATATATATATAAAAACTGGGACTTCTTCATGCATAGACAGTGGACGCTGAATTTAACGTAGAGATTGAAATCTAATATGCTGTTTACAAATGACTACCAAGATTTACGTCTTATAATCGTTGTACAGCTAACTACTAAGATTTACGCCATACAATCGTAACATTCGGTGTAGTACTTTAATGGCGTATGTTTGAAGAATAGAAAAATTGCAAAAAAAAAAAAAAAAAAAAAGGCCCCCATCATCAGATTCAGTGCCCTTAATGTTTATAGGTATCGTGTTTCAAATTTTTTAAACGAAAGACAAATTTATAAGTCCCTTAAGTTGGTTAGTTTTCAATTACGATTACCCGTTAGCTCCTTTTCAGAAAGATAAGTTGGAGAGAAATAGGGTAAGAGCACCAGTAGTCGGCCATTTAAGAGATCTTCTATTGATCTTGGCTAACCTAGAACTTTCAGCTATTAATACAGCAAGATAAAAAAAGGTAAAACTTAGAATGAACCTTTCTGATAGTGAATCACCTACTTGTTTCAGAAATTAAAAAAAAAAAAATGTTAAAATCCAAGCTGTTGTCAACACTAGTAAATGTTCCAGTAGTCAGCCACAGAATCATCTAAGCTTGAAAATAAGCAGAATTGCAATCTCGGATGACGGGCACACCATTCAAAATGAAATGACTCATTACTAATTCAAAAAAAGTACCCAAAACTTAACTGCTACTGGTTGATCATTGAGGATAAGTACAAGAATGTGTGAATGCGTCATATCTGATTTTGTATTAAAAATGTACTATTTATAAGGAGATTTATGTCATTGTGGCCGACTACTGGAGACTGGCCGACTACTGGAGCACTTACCCTATACAAAAATGTTTTGGGGTGCAGTCAACAACGTTAAACAAGGAAGAAGCAGTACCATTAATAGACAAGTTTTCATAAATCCCACTTTCTCAGAGATCTTTTAGCAAGCGGGCAATTTTATTTTTAGTATGAGTGTGATGTTTTATCCCCCCCCCCCTCTGCTGCGTTACTGCTTACTACAGAAGAAAATGCCTTCGAGTATACATTAAAACGTAAACTTCTAATAAAATAAATATTTTAAAAGCTCTTGAAGACGTACTGGTTGGTAAATCTTATGGACATATTATGAGAAATATGTAAAGGTATTTGGATAATTTCTGTGAAATTTTGGTCTTCGGCTTCGACATTTTCACACTACTCACCGGGAAATGTTATTTAAAAGTAATCTGATTTGTAGTTATTCATAAAATAAGAAGACAATTCGATTATTCAAATCGAATTTCCCTACACACATAAACACTGTTTGAAAAATTGAAGAGAACATTCAATTGTTCCGATTTGATCCCATGAAGGAAAAGGGGTTTGAATAAATAAGTCAGCACCATTTTAAATCCTCGTAGCTAACAGCTTATCAGAGAGC
>JAXGGA010018309.1:0-22358 GCA_038373865.1 Uloborus plumipes
ATTCCATAGTAATATAAATTTGGATCAAAATTCTGCTGAAAAATTTTCGTGCCCATGAAACTCACGCTCTCCAGGTTATTAGTACGATGCTCTAATCAACTCAACCTCTGGGCTTTCTTTGCGGAATACTATGGATTAAAGCAATGCTCAATATAAACTGAAAGTATTGTTTTTTTTGACAAAAAGGACAAAATGTTAATCGTATCTTTATTTTTCACCAAAACAAGTAGAAAAAAATCTTTAAAACGATGTTTTACTTTTAAAATTTGATAATTTATTGAAGAAGTTATTACAAACAAAATAAAACAACCTTTGATAAATAAAATATATGATATGAACTTAATATAAAGAAAATTCAGCGATTTATTTGAAAAAAAAAAAAGCTTAGAACTTGCGTCTATTTCTGAAATTTTCGATCGACACATATGACTAAGTCCCCCCCCCCCTCTAAAATCACTGCAATTTTCAGTAGTGGATTCATATCAATTAAATTTTTGGTAATGTGTTTCATTTAATATTAAACCTTTCACAGTACAAGCTGCGTTTCAAGATTATAATGGTGTAAGGAAAAACGCAATGAAATATCCAAAGCAAAGAAATCACTCAGCGTTTCTGGGCCTAATATTATACACAATCTATCAAAATGAGCATTAAGCTTAAAAGCATTTCAGTAAACCCAAATCCTTTGGAGGATAAGAAAAGACTATCACTGATTGCGTCAGAGTAAAGGGAATAAGCTTTGCTGCAGAATAAGATTATTGGAGCGAAATTAAAAGCTCTGCAGAAACATTCCAGTAAACTAACAATTACTAGTAATAAGTATAAAATGTGTCATTATTGAGGTTATTAATCGAACTTTAACTGGAACTTTGTAGAAATACTTTTTTATGAATTTCAAAAATAATTATTCTGCGTTTCTGAAGTGTACGAAAGTTTTTACTTATACAAATATTTATAGATTTAAAAACAAACGTGAAGATAATGCGGATTATGATATTATTTGAAGTTCTTAACCCTGCACTGCATGATTTTTTGCTATTGAAAATATATATGTTTTTCCATATAGTAAGAAACATAAAAAATATTTAAAAAGGAATAGTTTTGGGTATAGATGTTGATACTTTCCTTAAAGATACCTAATACTTGTTTTTTTATGTTAGAATTGCCTTATGACGACATTTTGCTGTTCATAAGGAAGAATAGTCTATGTATCCAATCGGCAACGCGATGCAGTGTAGGGTAAGTCGTTATTTTGTAAATAAAATTGACTACTGTATGTGTCCCTAGCAGCATCATCTCATCGGCTGATAATCGGCCATTCATCGAAACCCGATGAAATTCTCATCGGCCGATGATCCAATATGTCTCATCGACCAAACAGAATCCGAGCAGCAAAATCCGATGAGTTTTGTTCGAAATACGATGAGATTTGGAGCAATTTACGAGCAGAACAGTCCCGTTCCGATGAATTTCATGGGGAAACTTGATTGGAAGTATATCGCTCTCCCATAAAAGTAGCTCATCGAAAACCGTGCTCGGATACTGATCGGAACGATGTCATCGAGCGTTACGGGATCAGTTTACGAGAAGTTGGATGATCGGCCGAGCAAAATCCGATGAGTTGATGCTACTTGGGGTAATTATTTCTCTAGAGAAGTATTATCAAGTAAAATCTCAGATTTGTATTGTTTTAGATTTCTTCCTTGAATACATTGCATTAGTTAGTAGGTAAAAGTTGGGTAAAATCAGTAATTTTTGACTTTATTTTACATTTAAAGTTTTATAGCTACGAAATCATTCAATTATATCCAAGGACTGCAGTTTCGTGCTTATTGGCACTCGTCTGGCTGAAATATGATTAGCCGAGCTGAAGGCAGGAATCCTCCTGAATAATCGAGTTGGTGGTACACCGCACGTTTCTGACTTAGCCCTGGCACTGGGGCGGTGACTTACTGCTTAAAAAAAAAAATCAAGTTTAACATTAGCTATATACTGTCGTCCCCGCTTAATCGGATAACGGATAAACGAATACCCCGCTTATACGAATAAAACATCCCGGAACCCATGCCATAGACGTAATGTTAAAAATTCCCGCTTAATCAAATACCCCGCTTGATCGAATAATATTTCGTGGAACCAACAGTATTCGTTTAAGCGGGACCGACAGTATTTACATACGATCTTTCCTGAACATATTGGTGCAGTTTCACGAAACCTAGTTTTGAAATTAACAAACATTTCCTGCAAAAGTTTTGACCCTTTATATCCCACTATCAGGTAAAAAATGGATCATCATGGGTAATTGCTGTTAATTCAGAATATTAACCGGTATGTTTTTAAATGCAATGTTATTATGCTTCTTATTGCTAGTTAAGGACGTAGCTACAATTAACATACATTAAAATATTATATTAATTAATTTAATTTTGATATTTTGATTTGGTGTAGGTGACTGATTAAAAATTTAATTTTACAAAATGTTTAGGTTATCAGCCATTCCCAAAATGTAGATCTTCATTTTTAAGGGGAAAGGGGATAGTAAAATTCGTTAATTTGTTGAACATACTTTACTTGTATTTAATCACTCTCAATATGTATCATTTGTTTATAAAGGTAGAAAAAAAAAAATAAATAAATTTTTCGTTCATATTTGTATACGTATTATCACTTCCATAGATTTTCTGCTTTGTATGCCACTATTATGTTTATATATTGCATTGTTTTATTTTCTATTGTGTACGCCACTCAAATTTGTTTCTACAACAACAAAGAGCTGATCATTTTATCCAAGAGTCAGCGTTGATATTAAAACATGTAACTAGATAAAAACAAATTAACGATATGTACTTGTAAAAAATAAAAAAAGAAATAATTCCATCAATGAAGTTAAATTGATTGAAATGAAATAAAACATCGATTTTGTGTTGTGTTTGAAAAGTGGTGAGATTCAAACGCAGTAACTAATAGTGTATACTTCAGAAAGTATGCAAAATTTATGGGTTAATGAACTCAAAATCATGAATGCTTTTAAATCGTCTACGTTAAGCAAGAAATATCCGAAGATGTAGGCGCAAGCATAAAATAGCACATTGAAAACAATGACTAAACGGGTAGGATTTTAGAGAACAAGAAAGTTTTATAAAACTCAAAATTTATTTTTTACATTATCTTATATATTATTGAAGCGCTGCTATTTTAGGAAATTGCTATCAAGAAGAGAACTATTTTTTAAAACTTTCTCTCACGAATATAAAAAGAGAATACTGCAAGAAAACTCTTGAAAAATGGTTTTTCTTTAAAAAGAAGCTATCTTCTTTTTGCAATAACTGAGCACTCCTCAGCGGCATGGAACAAGCTAAGACAAAGTGACGCCTGGGGAGAGGACTATCGTAGAAATATTTTTATTCGTTATGGAAAGAAAGACCACAGAAAGGGTGCGTCATAGTGATATTTTAATGAAGCTACATAAAATAGTATACTTTTTAAGCTCAAAAAAGCGAAAGGCATTTTGCGGGTTTTTTTTTCACAAAAACAAGAAGCAATTAGAAAACAAGTAGTACTTGCAAAATATAATGATCATAGAGAGTATTATGTATTTTGTTTTCTTTTTCTTTTTAAAATATTTATTTCTCATTTTTGTTTAAAAATGTGTTTAGACATCATTTTATGTGTCATGTGCTTAGTAAACGACTATTCTAATTATTTTGGACTTGTTAAAAATATTAGAAGCAAGAAACAAAACATATTTTTTTTTAAAGGTTTCAGTTTTTTTATCCAATAAGTTGCACCTCGGTAATTTTTTTTTCAACAAATGAAACTTGAATAATAGGTAAGTGTTAGTGTCCTAATAATATTTCATTGATTTGTCTCACATTTTCGAAGATTTGTTTTCTTCATTGTGGTAATAAATCAGTCAGTGGAATATGTTTCAAATTTAAATGATAAATATGTAGCAAAATCAAATAAGATAGAAGCAGTTTGTATGCCAAATGTCAATACTTCTATAAATATTTTTTTTTAGGATTATTTCTTGCAAAGGTTTTCATTGTTAAAATTTTTAGGAAGAGACTCATGAATTTTAATCTTTATTAATGCATCAGATTGAACATCTAAAATTTTTCAGGATAGTTTTGGCAGTGTCATTTTGTTTCAAGTGTCAATAAATTGCGCATAAAAAGACAGTCTTAAATCAAACTACCAATAATTGCTCTTAAATTTTTTAATGAATCAGTTAATTTATTATGTAAGGCTTCTTTACAAGTGAAATGTAACTTAATAAAGCTTACGCTGACGTATGCTGACGGCTAAAAGAAAGTTATAACAAACTATGATCTACACATTTTCGATAGATTTGTATGCCATTTGATATTTTGCAAAAAAGAAAAAAACAGTTGCAACTTCTTTGTATTTTATTTCTCATACAACAACGAGTAATTATTTTTTTTCTTTTGCATATTGAAAGAAAATATTTTCCATCAATCATCCGTTTTTTTTTCATTTAGTGTTCTATGATATTGTTTTTTCATCAATCAGAAGAATGCTGTTCTTATCCATTAATATTTTATTTCAAAATGTTATTTAAATGAGAGCAGCTGTATAAGAATAAGTCAATCATTTCCAGTAAAATTGTAATTCAGTTCATTCTCAAAAAATAAGATACCCAAGTTCACTGGAATTACATTCTTCACAAAATAAATATTGCTTTGCATATCTTAACATGCTTACTTTAAGGGCATAGTATTTTGTTCAGCAAAATAGAGTAACATAAAATGAAAATTTATCTAAATTACAATACAGTAGAGAACCAATTATCCGGGATGTTTGGGACCACAGCTATCCCGGATAACTGAATATCCCGGTTTTCTGGATCGCTACGAAGCGATATTTGCCAATTGTTATAAAACCCAAGTTACTATAACAAATAAATGCATCCTGAAGAGAAAACGATCCAGAAGTGTTTATAGATATTACAATTAGGGATGCACCGATAAGCAAATTAGCCGATTACCGATTACCGATTAATCGGCGAATGAGAATCGGCCGATTAATCGGCAGAGCCGATTAATGTACGGTTTTATTATTTTTAATATTACCAACTTCACCCTCACTGTTTCTCCCTTTCTAATACAATTCCGATTTTTAAAAATGGTTACTTATTTGTTTTTGACAAAAGATTTGTTTTTCTCAATTTTTCCATGTTAAATAATTTCAAAGTTTTATCAACTTCCTTTGAATTTTTTAAAATATTTTTGTAAATAAAATTACATTAACGCACTAGACGTAATAGTTATTAAAACAAAAGGAGGGTGGGGGTACTGTGATGAGCACTTTAATTTAGGGTGTTCTTAATTTAAATTTAATTTTCAACTATAAGTAGCCATTTAATTCAGGACTTGTTCTTTGGAAATTAGAGGTTATATAAAAGCAATAAGCTAAAGAGAAAAATATGGAGACATGAAAAATGTTACAACATTGTATATAAGTGTAGATTTATTCAGAATAGAAATATTAAATTATTAAATCATTTATATCAACTGAGAGGCAATTTATTATTATTATTATTATTATTTTGTATTTCATTCTTTGAATTATTTGTTTTGTTTTTACTCATTACAGTTTCGTAAAACGTGTAATTCTTGTTTGCAGAAAATTCTTCTTTTCTTGTTTATAAATTTATCCATCGTAATATTGTGTTCAAAAATCGTTGAGTTAATTTTATTTAAAACATCTTTTCCGCCGGTTGATCAGCAAAATTTGACTGATTATAAATGAAATGAAATCTTCATGTTTTTGAATTCCAACTTAAAATTTCAGGAATTTGCAGAGGGTTATCTTTTAATATTTCAATCAGTTTTAAGTTTTCTATGAACTATTTGTTTTCTTTTTACTCTGTACACAGTTTCATACTGTATGTTATAGTAAGGATTTCAGAAAATTACATTTATTTACTGTTAATAAAACAATTTATCATAGTTTCTTGGTGAAGGTAAACTTTAAAAGATAATACAAAAAAATAAAAAAATTCGCCGATTAATCGGCAAGATTTTGCCGATTATAAATAATCGGCAAAGTGGCCGATTATGGCCGATTAATCGGTACTGCCGATTAATCGGTGCATCTCTAATTACAATAATAAACATTTCTGAGCTATATGCCACTTACATGGTATTTATTAAGAAATCGTTCATAATCATTTAGGTATTTCAAAAGAAAAAAAAAGCTCTTCATTTTTTAGAAATTGCCGAAAATGCGTATTTTAAAAAGTGGCGGAAAAATCGACGAAATGTTGCCGGTTTTCTGGTTTCCCGGTATTTTGGTTCCCGGATAAAAGGTTCTGTAATGTATATCTATTATATGAATTTACCCGTTTCGAGATTAGTTTCAAGATATTTGGTTTGGTAAAATCCTGCTTTTATCCTTTCAGTAACTCTTGATTAAATTTTTTTAAATAAAAAGTTAAGCTTTACAATTGTTTTGATCTAAATGCTTCCAAACTTAAAACGTCTTTATTAAAACTCAAAGGCTTTAGCTATGCTGTAACAGTTCAGATGGAGTGGAGCCATGTCAAAGCTCCAAGTGCACCAAGATGTTTACTAAATTACCAAAATTTATTTAATTTTCTGCACATTTAATTAAAAAAAGAAGATCTTTGGCGCACTTATACTTAATGTTCTTGATGAATCAATTAAACATTTTACTTATAAGAAACTAAAACGTTTTAAAGTACGTTACATTAATCCGAATCATCTGGAGCTTCTGATTATCGAATGTTGGATAGACGAGGATCCACTGCACTACTTTTCAACAAAAGGTGTTTTCCACCGTATAAGTTTAAACTTGAAACCAGATCTACTTATGTTATTGTGTGCCTTGACAGACAAAAATGCATTGTCCGATTCGCATTTCCTGAAATAATATCTACATATGGATTTCGTCTAGTGCTCTATAAATAAACTTTAATCTTTAAGAGAGCATCCGGGAGTATTTCATTCTTTTGATTTTCAATAACTGCAGAATGGAACAACTGTTAACGTTGTGGTATAGAATATCTATTCTTTCAGAGTAATGGTATGCATGGCGTTTTGGATTTCAAGTTTTTAAAGCGAAACTTAATGGTGCATTTTGGAAGAAGTCATTTTATGCATTGCAGTTAAAATACCAATCAACTCAATTTATTACATGTTAACACATTCATAATGTTCTTTCCTGATCTAAAAGCATTTTTTTTATTAAATCATTATTTTAATTGAAGGACCTTCATATTGGAATTTTTTGCTGCTTTATTTTCATAATTACACTTTTTGAGTAACCCTTGGTTGCTGTATGATGAAAAATATGCATGCTATTTTTCCAATTTAACTACCACTCGGTACATTTTTTTTCTTTCTGGAGTTTTAAAATTAGTTTTATTTTTATACCTATCCTGATTTGTTATCGGTATTTATTTAATTATTTATAACAAACCTATTATAGATAACAAAGAGTTCAAACACATAATGATGCA
Organism: Uloborus plumipes; assembly: GCA_038373865.1. NCBI lineage: Eukaryota > Metazoa > Arthropoda > Arachnida > Araneae > Uloboridae > Uloborus > Uloborus plumipes. The sequence continues at coordinate 7,505 of JAXGGA010018309.1, forward strand.
TACAAGACACAGCTATAAAGTCTTCCCATTAAAGTGACGATATTTGATATTTTAGATTTTTATTCTGATATTTTAACTTGGTTTTAGCTGAGTAGCAAATAATTTTTATATTAAAATAAATTATAACAACAAATCAAAAACATCTAAAGATTTAATAAAATACATAAGCCTGCTAAATAATTTTAAATGCTTAGCACAAAACTTATCATCTATCTTGACAATCATTCAGACATAATATTTCAGACGAATACCATTAATTAAGAAGTAACAGCGTAAACACTTTTACTAATGCTTCAAAAAAAAAAAAAAAAAAAGACACATTATAAACTTGGCACATTACTTTGTGACAATGAAAATTAATTTTTAGAACTTTATGGATGAATGCTATGAAAAAAGAAAGTTTTACTCACGTAAAACTAAGTTTAATAATAGTCCGAGAGCCAGTAACAGATATATATGACCAAGTTCCTCTCAAGTGATAATTAGTAAAACGCATGAGAAAATCGAACTCGTGAATGTCAGCTGAGGCTCGGTGAGGGGGATAAGCAGTTGGAACCTCCCACGCTTGAAGAAAAAAAAAAAAATCACTCATTTCCTCTCGCCTAAAAATTTACCAGATGATAGCTTATATGTAACTATTGGTAAATATATACGTCAGCTGGCTGTATCTCGGTGGAAAAATTGTCAGCTGATACTTTGAAGGTCGTTACATAGAAGTTAGCTAGAAGCATTTACTGACTACACTGTTCGACAAAAAAAACCTTGAAAATGCTTCTGGTATTTTGAAGGCAGATTCTTATGTAAAATGACCCCCTGAATCCGAATATGACCCCCGCTTTCCCCCATCACGTCCCAATTTTTTTTAAAACGCCCCCCTTTTTTTTCATTTTTCCTTAGTTTCAGGGCTATTTTTTTTTTTTTTTTGGAGGGGAAAAGAGCCTTATATTCACCAATAAATTTTTTTGGATGTCAAGAGAGATTCAAAGTTTAAAATGATGAGCACCGAGAAAAAATCGGGGAACTTGGGGGGGGGGGGGGGGGGCGTGGCCCCCAAAATATTTGAAAAATCACCAAAAACGATCTTTTTATTCTAGTTTCTTTAAAAAGCCCTTTTAAACATTTTTTCGGTGCAGAACCAGAGTATAGGATCAGCTCCTATTGCTCCTGTGTCAGAAAAAATTTTCACGCTGTAAAATTAAAAAAAAAAAATAAAATAATGCTTTAAAAATCGTACTTTGCACTCGAGTTTTAAAGCAGGTCTTCAGCCAAAAAAAAACAAAATTGTGGCTGATTCTTATGTCAAATGACCCCCTATTTCCAAATATGACCTCAGTTTCCCCCTCCACCCCCTCTTCCAGAGCCCCCCCCCCAATTCAGAGTCATTTTACTAATTCGGAGGGGAAAAGTACATTACGTAACCCGTTAACATAATTCTAAAAGGCAACAGAGGTTCAAAGTTCAAAATCATGTACATGTGTACCAAAAATATAAACTAGGGCGGTGTACCTCCCCCCTCCCCCCCCCCAAAAAAAAAGAAAAGAAAATTCAATACTCTGATTTTTCACAAAAAAAAAAAAAAAAAAGGTTTAAAACGTCTCTTAGAAAAACAAGAAAAGAAGATTTTTTTTGGGAGGGGGGGGGTACACCGCCATAGTTTATATTTTTGGTACACATGTACATGATTTTGAACTTTGAACCTCTGTTGCCTTTTAGAATTATGTTAACGGGTTACGTAATGTACTTTTCCCCTCCGAATTAGTAAAATGACTCTGAATTGGGGGGGGGGGACTCTCTGGAAAGAGGGGGTGGAGGGGGGAAACTGAGGTCATATTTGGAAATAGGGGGTCATTTGACATAAGAATCAGCCACATTTTTTTTTTTTTTTTTTTGGCCGAAGACCTGCTTTAAAACTCGAGTGCAAAGTGCGATTTTTAAAGCATTATTTTATTTTATTTTTTTTTAATTTTACAGCGTGAAAATTTTTTCTGACCTAGGAGCCATAGGAACGGATCCTATACTCTGGTTCTGCACCGAAAAAAATGTTTTAAAGGTCTTTTTAAAGAAACTAGAATAAAAAGATCGTTTTTGGTGATTTTTCAAATATTTTGGGGGGCCACGCCCCCCCCCCCCCCAAGTTCCCCGATTTTTTTCTCGGTGCTCATGATTTTAAACTTTGAGTCTCTCTTGACCTTCAAAAAAATTTATTGGTGAATATAAGGCTCCTTTCCCCTCCAAAAAAAATATAATAGCCCTGAAACTAAGGAAAAATGAAAAAAAAGGGGGGCGTTTTAAAAAAAATTGGGACGTGATGGGGGAAAACGGGGGTCATATTCGGATTCAGGGGGTCATTTTACATAAGAATCAGCCTTCAAAATACCAGAAGCATTTTCAAGGTTTTTTTTTGTCGAACAGTGTAGTCAGTAAATGCTTCTAGCTAACTTCTACGTAACGACCTTCAAAGTATCAGCTGACAATTTTTCCACCGAGATACAGCCAGCTGACGTATATATTTATCAATAGTTACATATAAGCTATCATCTGGTAAATTTTTAGGCGAGAGGAAATGAGTGAATTTTTTTTTTCTTCAAGCGTGGGAGGTTACAACTACTCATCCCCCCCACTGTGCCGCAGCTGACGGTCATAGGGCTTTATGATACTGTTGTCTGATGCGTATGGCCAATTATCTATCGAGAAGAAATAATTAACCAAATTTTCACCTGGCTCTCGGACTATAAGTAAAAGCCAAGAAGAAAACTTATCAAAAACAAAAGTGCATTAATTGTTTTCAGAAAAAAAATTAGCGGTTATCGGCTACTCGTTAAAGTTTTATAAAAAAATTCGACGTCGCAAAACATAAATAAATAAATGACTCAAACAAATAGAAAAAAAAGTATATACATTCGTACACTAACCTAAAACATTTCGACTCGTTGCTTTATGCTATGTTCCTTTAATAAAGACAGTCTGAATTATTAATATAACATATAACAGCAATGAAAGTAAAAGTGCTCAAAACAATTGGTCCTAGATACAATCATTAACCCGAAATCTGTAGATCTCGTACAAAGATAAGCACCAAAGATCAGAAAGAGAACCATCAATCAGATAAAACAATTTATCTCCGGTAATGACAATTTCCATGAAAGAAAGTTTATTCTTTGGACCCTTTTATTTGCTGAATATAATTTTGCTTACTGATACTCACTTTGGTTTATGATGTTGTTTACGTTTTAGGAGAGATGAGGTTCAAATGTGAGTGTGGGGAATATATTTCGAATCATTTCTTTTACGACGACTCTGATACTTTAAAATTTTCTTTCAAAATAGTTTTTTCTGATACAATGAAAACGAGGTACTTATTTACTATTCTACTTTTTTTTCCTTCTATTATATGAGTTTTTTATGCAGAAGGGTGATTGGCAATGGCTAGGACTCTGTAAAATCTGGCTGCTACTAGTTTCTATAAATGAATTAAATTAGACAAAAAATATTATTGGTTTCATTTGATGGCAGTAATGATTCAAATAATAAAACAAAATTTCTGTTATCATAATTTTCGCTTTTATTTCAAGAGCTCATTTATCAAGAATATTCTTTAAAATAAGTTTCCACCTCTTTTTATAAATCTGTAGTTTATGAAAAAAACATATTCATTATTTTTCAGTTATTTTGAGATGTATGTGATTCTTTGATGTCACTACTTACTTTAAAATGCCTTTTGATTTAATTTAGATACATCATTTTTTAAAAAAATATAACAATGGTTTGAAAGTATTGTTGTTATTAAATAAGACACAAATAATGGTAATGAATGAAACATGCTTTTGTCACTTCTATACTTTACAGCCTTGAAATTAAAAAAAAAATTCTTAAGTATAAACAATTTTAGAAGTTCATTGTGAGAATTTTGATTGTAGCTCTAACCACTAACTGTAAAATAATTAGGCAAGGTTTTGATTTTGAAGCAGAAAATTATATTTATAGCATTTGTCTTCTTAATTTTAAAGTTATTTTAATGAATCCCAAGATAAAGTTTTAGTATTTAAACACTTTAAGTAGTGTGTTTGAGTCAAACAAAATAAATAAATGAATAAATAAATTTAAAAAAACATATTTTTAAAATTTTATTTTTCATCGTAATACATTTAATCCAAAAGATTGTTTCGTATACATACTTTGATATGGTAGTATTTCAAGTCATTTTTTTTATCTGTAAAGCACTGGTATGCAGTAAATTATTTTAGTTATCGGGTGTAAATAGTAAATTAATTTTAATTGCTGTCTAAGTAGTTGAATAGGTTATCATAGAAACACAATTGTGTAAGATTATTTTCAACTTTGCCTAGGATGGTATTTATGTTTCCTTCCTTATTTAGCAAGTAACGTGATTTTTTTCTGTTACTTGTTCAAATTAGAATTTACCATACCTATAAAAATAATAATTGCCTGGATATTTATCTTAATGGAAAATAGTACCCCATGCTAACTCCATAGATGAGCCCCTGATGAGGAGAAATGGCCAAATGAACTCCTTTAACTATGAACTTGTTTAATTTTTGCTCAAAATATCTCTTATAAGACAAATGCCATTTTGAGTTGGAGTAATCTTATTTTTTTATTCTATTCCATTTTTTCTTTGGCCTTTATTTATTTCTTGATTTAGAACAAACAAAACATGAGAAAATCGATAAAACCCTGCAACAGTTTTGAAAAATTTTACATTTCTGGCTATCCAAATGGAAATATTTCTCACTGAAAAACTCGCAAAGTTGTCAAAAGTAGAGCGCTAGCATGCGAAATTTCGACACAAATACTATTTTACGTATTATATTTTATTTAAACTTTTATTGGAAGACAAAGACAAACAATAAAAAAGTAAAATAAATCGCGTTGGCACGTTTTGTAAAATATTAGTCCTATTTTTGCTCTCGCTTGATGTTTAAAACTAAAAACATCATCAATACAAAACGTGTACTGTTTGATTTAAAATTAAATTGCAATTTAACTTTTGTTCCAGTAAAAAAGCTGTTTTATTATGTAATGTACGAAATTGCATAACCAGGCAAGTAATTATTTAAAACTAGCAGTACCCGCACGGCGATGCTCGTGCAAAAAAATGTAAAGAAAGTCCTGAATAAATTTAAATTCATTAGAACCCTCTGAAGTAAAATTATTATATTCTTTAATTCAAATGGGCTCCACGATCTGATGACACTTTTAATGCCATTTCACAGCTTGTAGTGTTCAATGAGAGGATTATTTTAGTTTTAAAGACTTTTTTCTTCTTTTCGTCTGTGTGTGTGACGAGCTTATTTATTTTTAGCGAAATTTTTACGTTTCAATGGAACTTTTGACATAACTGCAGTGCCAAGATTTTCGAAAATTCTCAACGTACACAGCAATTTTGTCCTTGAAATTTAATATAATTCACCGATTTAACAGTTATTTATATGTAAAATTGGTCGCCAAATTTAAATTTATTATCATAGGGAACCGATTGTGTCAGGTAGCTCAGCCACAACCATTCTTCCATGAATTTGATGTAAACATTGAAAGGCAAGAAAAATAAAGTCTTTCGCACCATCTCTTTGAAGTAATTACAATCTAACAGTGACTCTCAAATAAGCAAGATTTCACTGGCCGGGAAGTTTGGAAAATTTCCCGATCGTTGCCAAACTTTACGATACAAAGGGTAACTGAATAGCGGTGTTACCAAAAAGGTTAGAAAGGAACTATTATTGTTAAAAATTTAGTGATGGCGGCATTAAATACATGTTTTAAACATGCAATAAAATATTCTTTAGACTGCAAACAACTCCTGTTCCTTCCCAGAGCGTTTTCTTTTTCTTTGATTTGGAGAAAGTAGTGTTTCACTGGCTGGGAGGTTTGGTAAATTTCCCGATTGTTGCCAAAGCTTACGACGCCAAATACGAAGAGGAACTAAATAGCCATCACCAAATTTTTAACAATAATAGTTCCATTCTGACATTTTCGGTAGTATCGAATTTTGAAGTAGTCAACTGAATAAATTTAAATTCACTCCAACCCTCTGAAGTAAAATTATTATATCCTTTAGTTCAAATGCTCTCCACAACCTTTTAATTTCCACTTAAAGTCATGTTAAAGTTTTAAACAATTCGCCAAATAAATCAAAAAGACATTATGTTAAGTAAGTAATAGGAGATATACTCAAATTTAGTCAATCTTCAAGGTTTAACTCTATACGTAAATTTAAACCATTGAAGAAAGAGCTGCTTGTATGGAAAATGGATGTAGTGCTTCAGTTTTTCGTACATAGTTAATCCTTGAAAATTGACTAAATTTGATTAATTAATATCTCCTGTTCTAATTAACGGATTGAAACGTGCTAAAACTTTTCTTTTTCAGAAAAAAAAAACCTTTCCAGCGATACATAATATTTTGGGGTGGGGGAAGGTTTTATTCCCTCAATTATGGCGGATACACCAAAAATGAGACTAATTAATTAATTTAAAAATAACTAATTCGAAATTTATAATTTGGCTTTCGAGGTGCATTACACGGGGATACGTTCGAATTTTTGTGCCAAGTTTCAGGTCTGTAGGTGCTATGGGGGCTTCTGGCCAGCGGTTACAAACAAACGAACACCGTCATCTTTATATATATAGCTACCTAATCTGTTAATTTTCTAATGCACTATTTTTTTTAACCTACAGCTAGGCAAAGCAGCGTAACGTTGACGCTATTGGGCGATACATGTTTAAAGATCAAACGGCAAGTAGAAACTGGGAGTGATATAATTATTTTTTTTTCAAAATGATCGTAACTTCCTATTTTTAATATTTAATTCGCCGATGAATTGATAAGTTTTAGCTATATACACTGAGCTGATATTTTTTAAAGTGAAACATACTTTTATTGATAAAAATAATAGCATAAATAAATAATAAAATTAGCATATGTCAAATTACAGTTCTGCTCTTTTTGGTTATAGGTACGTTTTAAAAGAAAGAAGAAGTAATTTAAGAAAAATGAACCAATTTTTATGATGACCTTAAACGTTAAATTAAACTAAAACTTTTTTCTTTTGCACATTTAGTATTTTTAACAAGATGAATTAATGAAGAACAAAACAACTGCGTTATCAGTTTAAGATATGTTTCCTCCTAGGGCTTTTTTTCCTGTTACATCTAATGCAATTATAGTTAAAGAATAATATTTTTTTCCCATTTGAAAGAAATAAATTACCGATATTTTTTCCTTTTGTCAATGATTAGAAACTTCAAATTTTAATGCTTTATTGGAAAATAATTAGTTAGAAAGGAGGCAAAAGTTTGAATTTAATTGGAAAATTAATTATTTGAGCCCAGCTACGTTCAATATTTTGTTGATTTCAATTAGCTTAAAGGAAATTAAAAAAAAAAAACTCTCTTTTAATTATCTGAGCTCACTTTCAGCATTAACTAAAAGTTATTTATTATTGTATTATCTACTTTATAGCTTTTTTTTCCTTAGCTGCATAGGTTCTCCTTTGAACCTGATATATAACTTTCGATTTGACATTTTTTGCAACTTAATTGAATACGGTCAAAAATCAAGTTATATGTATTTTGACAAAAAAATTTACGTGGTGTTAGATAGGTTAAAATCAATCACTTTATTTATAGGTTTTCATGAACTACTTTGTTGAAGGATATTGTTTCCTGTGATCAATATTGTCTTTTGATGAGCAATATATACAATATTTTACTTTACGTAAAACTATTTCATTTGCTTTGCAACTATTTTTTCTACAGCTATTGTTGCTTCTGTCAGTCTTATTTTACAACAACAGTTTCTTGTTGTTTGCTTTATCGATTTAACGGACACCTTAAGAAATTTTTTTCACTATCTTTTTTTTACGATATTTTCAACTTTTTATGAATGGTTATTGATTTCATTAAAAGATCGCAAATATTTGGAATTTGCTTAAGAAAATGCTTGAGCAAACTATAATACGTAGTGAATTTCAGAGCAATACATATTGCTACAAAGTAAGTGCATTTTATTATGCGCAATAAAATTATACATACGTGCATGGTTTTGTTTATTCGGGATAAGGCAGATTCGTTAAAAACACTTAGATACATCACAAACTGAAAACTCGGAACGATTTCATCTTTAAATTGAAGTTGAAAGTTCTTATTGTGAATTATAGCTGTCACCGAGTCTTCATCTTCTTGCTGTATGTCATCGGGATTATTCCGTTTAACTGAATACATTTGAATGCTATATATTGAAGACCGGATACAGTTAACATAGGGTTAAGTTGATAAAAGGGCTTTCATTCTCGAGATATGGGAATACGTGTTTGTTATCATCTGCTAGTTTTGCGCTTTTTGTTCAAGTTGATTACATCATTAATATTTAAAAAGAGATATACATTTATTTCTCATTATTTTTATTCACTGATTACTTACAGAGCACATGAGTTCCTGTACTAAAACATTTTATTTGTAAACGATTTATCTTCTGTTGCTAAATGACAATACAAAGCTAAGAATTAAGTTCCGAGATTTCATCAGCTCAATTCTCATAAGAGTGCATATAATTTCTAACTTTAACCTTTCGCGATATATATATATATATATCTCAGTCCATAAAATATGAACAATTTCATGAAATAAACTTAAATTATAAGTTTTAAATATCTTGAAAATTAAAGTTAAAACACAAAGGGAATAAAAAAAATTTTCCCTTTCAAAATTCATACTTAAATAAGTAATATTTTAATTTAATCCTTTTGCAAAAAAAAAAAAAAAAAGTGATTGCTTATTTTAAAATTTTCTGCACTAATGTAGGTTCAAGTTTCTGGAGTAGACGTCTTTTCGTACAACTGCTTGATCATTTTTAGAAGAAAAATAATGAACGCGATTGATTTTTAGAACAGAGAAGGATTTAATTTGTTGACTAAAGTTAATTTTACAAGACATTTTTTAGATTAAAAAAGATAATTTTATAATAACTAATCGTTTGCATGGCAACTTTTTACACAACAAAAAGAAAACAGGAGATCATAAACAGTCCAATGGTTACCAAGTTAAAAGGTTTAAAAGAAAAAAACAAAATCTCCAAACACAATCAATACTTTGGTAATTAATGACTAGTTAAAGAATTAAAAAAAAACATGACTTTAAGGAAACCAATAAATTTGCATGATTTAATGTTTTTAAACCTAGTCGTTCAAAGCTCTACCCTCAGTACCTTGCTCCAATTTACATTTTTAAAACTCTAAATACTCCCTCTACATTTGACTCCCTCTACATTTGACTTAAGAAAAACAAGACTTGTTCAAAAAAAAAAAAAAAAAAAAATCAAGAACGTAAACTGAAAACAAAAACATTTCAAAACGTCTTATATGATTAGAAAGCATGCTTAGAAATTTACTTTGGTTAAAGGCTTAAGTGTTCTTTCGTAAAAATGGATAGAGATTTAAAGGGAATATTCGAATAAATAAAATTTAGAATTCTCTTTACTCAGAAAATCTTAGTCAATATTCCACGTCTAACTTTAAACTTTGTTGATATTTTCTTATGTAAACAGACTTTTTAAAAAGTTTCCTATTTGTTGCTTAGAATGGTAAGGAAAAATTGAAATATTTTCTGAATGCATGCATAGTATTCTTTAACTTATATATGAAAAGTTTGAAAGAAGGAAATTCTGAAAAATAAAATTTAGAGGATTTTTTTCTATATTTGATTCGAAAGATACTGTTGAATTTCATGCATGAGCTGTATAAAATACACAGGATACAATATTTACTGTCTGGTTTTGGGGTATTTAATGTAATATTATTTCACTAACATTGTTTATCATTATAGTAATCTTTTCTTTGAACAAGTGTTTAAATAATCATTTCTTTGACGTTTGCTTTGCTTTTTGTAGTTAGCTAAGATTCATAATCCTTGCTAAAAACGATGTTTCCAGTGAGCCAAATTGTGGTCAGTAGTTACAGTCATCTTTAGAGTTCACGGTTAAGAATGCTAAAAATTATTGAGCAGGTTTCTGTATTATGCTTCAGTTACATCGGTAGTTTGCACCTTTATTTATTAAGTGTGTTTTCCATGGTTATAACTTCAGTCGGACACCCTGTTCTTGATCAATCCAAGGATGTAAAAAAATGTATCACCTATAGTCTGACCTCACGCAGCAACATTTTAATGCATGGCAGCCCTAAAGACCTCACTCTAGAGGAAAAAAATGATTGTATTCTTCTTAGGATTGTCTTTAGAGCACCATCCTTAAGCCGTCTCTGCATAAAAAAATAGAAGTTTTACAATTCAAATCGGAATGAGGCTGATTTTTTCGCAATATTGCCAGAAATCGGGAACAGCAAATGAAAAATCTGACTCTTCGAATGCAAGTTTTTTGAAGTGCAACACAAGCCCTACTTCTTAAACATTTATTAAGTTTCTTAATTTTTTTTACACCGCTGCCAGTCAACGCTGACGCTTTGCTACCACAGCTGGAGAGAAGTTTTTCTCCTATTTATTTCGTGTTTCCGTTCTCGAAATATATGGTTTTAAAGTCTGCCAAAATTTTAAGAAGTCTCTGTTTAACTGAGAAACGAAGACATCGTTTACCCGTTTTGCAGCTGCAATCGGCAATATAAAGAGCATTGTAGTAAAGCTCTTCTGAATGTAGTAAGTGGGGAACTTCGTCATGGCACCAAATGTAGTATTGGACTTTTTGGACAAATGTAGTGACGGTTACTTTACTAAATGTAATGTTGATTGAAGCATTAAAGAATCCAAAATAAACACATCATCTGTCTATTTCATTTTGGAGCAAACATCTTCAAGACACAGATATAAACAGAGAATCAGTCTGACATTATTTAAATATCCCAATTGATGCAGTGTCATACAAGATTTTAAGTAAGATTAGGAATATCAACGCCATGTGCTGTGGCCGCAATAACCCGAGGATATTACATGGGAGTAGGAGAGCATCTGGACTCAGCATGGCCAAGAATAACAAAAATGAATTTTGTTAACTTACCCACCATGGGGAATGTAGTATTGGACTTTTTGGACAAATGTAGTGACGGTTACTTTACTAAATGTAATGTTGATTGAGGCATTAAAGAATCCAAAATTAACACATCATCTGTTTATTTCATTTTGGAGCAAACATCTTCAAGACACAGATATAAACAGAGAATCAGTCTGACATTATTTAAATATCCCAATTGATGCAATGTCATACAAGATTTTAAGTTAGATTAGGAATATCAACACCATGTGCTGCGGCCGCAATAACCCGAGGATATTACATGGGAGTAGGAGAGCATCTGGACTCAGCATGGCCAAGAATAACAAAAATGAATTTTGTTAACTTACCCACCATGGGGAATGATCTTTAGTTATGAATGGGAGGTAATTTTACGAAAATCATGACTCCACAACAGGCCGCATCCAGCGATACGCCATAATCAGGCTCAGGCCTGTTAGGACAGCAGTCCGTCACGCACATGCTGCAACAAGAAGGATATGAATAATAATGCCACGATTGGCGAGAAAACATGACTTAAATACAGTAACCGGCAAATATACGCAGGCTCCACAATGTAAAAAACGCAACCGGGTTTGCAAGGAGCAAAACTAAATTCCAGTTTGAGAATGACGCCAACGCGTCGCCAAATGACGAGGCGCGCCAAATGCTTAACCGAACGGATTAAGAAATATGTAAAAGACAAAGGAAATTTAATGAAAAGATGTCCGAGGAAGACGAAAACATTACTCACATATAGCGACACATAAAATACATTATTGGCATAAATTCCGAGACATAGATCACACCATAACACTATTAAAATGATAGAAATAACATATCAGGCACAACGTAGAATATGATACAAAATTGATTCGAAATGACACATAAATACATCTACATGGGAAAAGAATTGATTAGAATAATGCCCGATATGATTTTACACATATAACATACAAAAACATAACATATAAGACATTTAAAACATAAAAAACATTGAAAATAAAGTACAACCACGTGTGCCGAATGGGGTGACGCTATGAGTAATTCAGACATTTTAGTACACTTCCTGGACACGGAAAAACACAAACTACATACTAGAATGTAACCAAGAAAGTAAGGAATTCGAAATGAATTAAAAAAGTATTTAAAATAGAATGGAACGTAGTCAAAACTTACCAGAACTGTCGGCAAGGCAGCGAAAAACTACTCCAACGCGAGTGTTGCCAATCCGAGTCGCGGAGGGTGAAAGTTTGGAAGAACCAAATACGGGAGAGTGGAAACGGTGGAGCACGCATGTCTGCAGCAATGGAGAGAAGAACAGCGTCAACCAGACCAGGAAATGACGCAAGGGGAGGTATATTGGAGCAAACGCGTAACACCGTTGTATAGCGATACAACAAGCATAGTGAAACATGGTTTGGAAGCATAATTTTTTCTCACCTGTGTTCCCTTTATAGAAATATAAGGTCCTAAAGTCTGCCAAAATTTTGTGACCATGCCAAAACTTGTGGCGGTTTTTGAAGAAAAACCGCCACAATTACAAAATTTTAGTGAGAAATGAAGACGTCTTTTACACGCTTTGCAGATTCAGCCAGTTAATGCGCGTAGTAACTTGAATTTTTCTAAGTCTTTAAATTTAGCGTTTTTCTTAAAATTTTGTCAAACTTTAAGACCGTAGATAATGGAGACACGCGGAAAATACATTTTGTGTCAGATAAATGTCTTAATATGCTTTTTCAATTGTTACCTATTTTATTTATTTATTTATTTCATTTCTGTATTATTCGTGCGGTTCCTGTTTCCTAATTATGAATATACTGAAACTGATAAGTATTTTTCTTCCTTTTACTCGTTGACAAATTATACGAAACAAAACTGAATAAAATTCCTCACATTTTAATTAAAATCAAGAGCTATTGAGCTGTAGTTTAAATATCAAGATAATTTAATCGGAACTCACACAAAAGAAATAATTTCATGAATGCCTCTGATTATTTCCCAACTGAGGAAGTTTCTAATTCTTTAAGCTGCTCTAAGTCTCAGTTTACTTTCCGTTTTCAAGACGACTAGCAAGAGATTAAATTGGGGTTTACTACTTGAGATTTAATTAGGAAAATGTGCTAAATGCAATTGAATGTTTTGTTTTTAATTAAAAATTATTGCGAAGTTGGAAGCTTATTAAATCTCTTCGTAAAATTCCTAATGCGTCTGCAATAAAAAGAAAAATAAAAGTATTTGTTTAAACGTACAGATTATTTATTATTGAATTAATTATTGGTATGTTTTGAACGATACTGAAACAATGTTTGAACATCTCTTCTACTTCTCATGTACAAATGCGACGTTTCCTAAAACTTAAATAAAGGAAATATTGGTGAGAAAACATCCTTTTTTTTAATACAATTTCGAAAAAAAATCGGTGGATTGAGAAGCCTTGTACTCCAAACACTTTACTTATTTAAACACAAGTAGGGTTATCCGCCGGTAATTAACCACCATAGCACAAAAATGCGAAAATAAGAATACATTAGTACATATTTTTCCCCTTATTGCTAGAGCAAATTTCTAGCAGCCAATGAAATGCTTTACCTATAATTTAAAATATAACTAAAGTTTCCTTTTTTCTGGAGGTAAGGAAAGAGAACTTGTCTGCTTTACTCATAGAAAGTTTCAAGAACGTCACTTTGCTACTCAAGTGAGATGTGTTATAAGATGAAATGTTTAATCGAAGTGCTTCAGTTTTACCTCATAGGTTGATTTATTCTGATATACAGCTGATCTATGTTTGCTTTAAGCGAACATACCGTAAAATGGGGTGAATCGGAACACTTTTCAGCTTTAATTGTAAAAAAAGTAGTTACAAGATTTTTTTTCAATTTAATTTTTGGGTAAAAACTTCGGTCTTGCTTTGCTATTGATATTCCAAACAAAGACAAAACACACACACACACACATTTCGAAGTTATTATTCATATACCGGGTGTCCACTCCAATGCAAAATCTTGATTTTTCAAAACGTCATAACTCGGTCAATTTTTGTGGTAGAAGAGTGATTTTTTTTAGTTTTAAACGTTACAGTGTCAAGAATGTTTTACTAAATATGATTGATAGGACTGGGGGGCTGTATAAAATTTTAATTTCGTAGCTCTTTCAAAATTTGATTTTTTGAAAAACATTGAATAGACCCAAAATTCCTTTCGTAATTTGGAGATTTTTTCCTAAATAAACTATATGCTTATCTCTAACGGTTTAGAAATTAGCTATTGATCCACGATTGGAGTGGACACCCTGTATATAGGAATTAAGGGGTTTCCGAATCACCCCGCTGATAGGGGTCAATCGGAACACATGTTAATTTTTTTTTTTAATTTAACTTGTAATAGGTCTCACAACCATAAGTAATGTTGATGGGGAGAATAATAACTGATAGTTACTGTCAAATAAAAGTTTATTCTCTATACTAGTAAAGGTTTATAATGTGTCAGAATTAAAACTAATTTTGAACTTATGAAAAATTAAAATTAATTTTAAGAAATGCTTTTGAATTAAAATAAAAAGCTTTAACATAAATTGAAGTCACTCATATCGTCCACAAATATGTACTTGGCCTTAAAACTAGCAGTTGTGGCTTGCCTTAAGTTTTTTCATAACATCTTCTGAGATGAACGCTGCTTTTTCTTTAGTTTCTTGAAATCTCTGGGTTTTGGGTATTTTACTGTAAGATTTTCCCTCTTATTCATCACTGTCTGTGTGCTGGACTTTTGCTACATAAAGTCTGTATGACTTTCTCCCATGTATTTTAGGTAAAAAGAAGTCTCCTGGAGTAAAAATCTTTTTAAAT
>JAXGGA010018310.1:0-22358 GCA_038373865.1 Uloborus plumipes
ATTATTTAGCTCTAATTATATTAACTTTATGCTTCATATTTTTCATCTTGATATTTTCCTAAAATTTATCTTTCATTGTTTACAAAATACATAGAAAAAAAGCAATTTTTTGAAGAAAATTATGTATTTTAAGCCTCGTTTGGGGTACCTAAATACTTTTTAATTTGGATAAATGATTTTTTGGAACATGTTGGGATTTAGGGGAAGCATTTTATCAACATGAAATTTTGAATTTCCGAATTTTTTTTTTTCGATTTGGCCTAGTGAAAAAGGGCTAGTTCGCACTTTCGGACGCAAGTCGGCACGGGTTACCCTTGTTCAAATTGCATGAAACTTTTTTTTTTACAATTGTTTTGATGTAAAAGGAAAAAAAAAAATAAGAGGGTATGCGTTACAAAATTCCGACTTTCGATTTTTTTGGGACACCCTAATCTAAAATCATAAAAACAAAAATGGTGCAAAACCAATAAATACTTTTTTTTAATTTAAAATTTCAAAATTTTGTTAAAAAAATTTGAAATTTTAAAATAATTATTTATTGTTTTTGTACCATTTTTAAAAAAATGATTTTAGATGTACTAAATATACAAGTACAAAAAGTTTTAGACATATAGAACAATAATTGATAAAAAAATAAAAAACATTTTTTTGTGTTCACTGCAGTCGTAAACCATTCCTTAAAAGATAAAAAAATAATTTGCATTCCTTTATATCTTTTCTAATACGTATGTATTCATTTCATGCTCATATTATATGTATTTTAACGTTTAATTGCACTGGTTAACAAAGATTTTGTTCAATGAAACATTTATATTATTTCTAAGGTCCATCAGAATTTCTCCATCATTCACAGTTTTTGCTTAATCATGGGTTTTCAATATTTATTTTTCCCGTATTTTCCTACATCCATAATGATAAATACTTGATTTTAAGATAAAAAATATAGAGATAGATAGTCATCTTTGCTGTTATTGCAGTGGTGACATGGTGGTCAGTCTTTATGACACCAATTTTCTTGATACCGGCTACTTATATTGAATTCCTTTTTTTTTTCTTGCAGACCAAACAATAACAAATGTTACGATGAAAATAACATCATTTCACAATCCTAAATGAATATTTTATAACCAATACCAAATCATGAGTTTTGATCGGTTTTAATCTAAAATCGTTTCGACTTCAAGGTCATCTCTATGTGGTCAAGCTTTAACAACCAGTCAAAACAACAAAGCACTTTCTTAGTCGTTAGATATTGCCAAATTGAATGATTTTGAAGTATAAAACTAAATATTTCGTTTGTAATACGCTTTTATTAGTTTCACATGAGAATTTGTATGTATATAACTCTGAATAAAAGATAAAATTCTCGTTCTTTACAAATATAAAAGTAATAAACTTAGGCAGGAATTCAAGTGAAACAGGCGATCGTAAATTACAATCGCTACTGAAAATGAATTACATTAGACCGTTTCTTGATAAAAACATCGTGACGTCAGCGTGAAGTTTGCCTATGAAAAACGAGCTAGATAAAACGTCACTGCCTACTTGGCGAATAAGAGGAGATCACTGACTGCTTGTGAGCTCTTATTGGCTCCACCCGTAGTGACGTCAGTGCCAAGTTAAGTTGATGATAATATAATTCACTTCCAGTAGCGATTGCAATTCGAAGCGATTGCAATGGTGTTTCACTTGCATCCCTGCCTTAATACTATTTTTAACACTAAAGGCTAAACTATATTACATGTGTTGATGTATTATAAGTGTTTTAGCTGCTTGTATGCAAATCTGAATCGAAGATAAAATTCACGTTCTTTGCAAATATAAAAGTAATGTATTTAATACTATTACACTGCGATTCAAAAGTTTAGACAAAATGCGAATATGTGAATAAAAAGAAAACTATTCAACGAAATGCTTTCAAATTTCTACTGCGGGTACACAATATGGTCCCAAATACGTGTCTGGAGTTCTTATAACTATAACTGGAATCAAATTTTGGATATTACAGATGATAGTTTTTTACATTGTTGCAAAAGTTTAGACAATAGTCAGATTTTATGCAAATATCCCTCGAAATGTGATTGGCGGAGGAAATGCGGGACTGTATTATTCATTTATAAAGTGCAGAGATTGCTGAACAAATAATCAAAATCTCAAAAGCTCTTTAGTTCTCGTGTAAAGAAGATGAGAAAGTTTTGAAGCCGAAATTTGAAAATGAACCTACTTTATTAATTTTTTGTCTTTTAAATCGGCTCTAGTATGGTAGTACATTGTTTTTACTTTGTGGAGAGCAAATTCAGACATGCGTATCGATCAAAAAGTCCAAGAAAAATGACATTTCTTAAGGATGAAGGAATTGAAAAAACGGCTCAGACTGACGATTCGCCCCTTAATCCTACAAAACTTCAACTTGGGTCAAAAACAGCACGTGACAGCATAAGTAGATGAACATCTGAATCGGAATGCATAAAAAAAACAAAGAATTGTGCCTGAGCCTTTTAGGACAGAGTGTCCCAAATAAGCCAGATTTTAATGTGAAAAGCAGCATATGTATCAGCGTAAAAAATGAATGGTACTTTTTTTGATAAAAATTATTAAAATTGGGATGGCCTAGATGGATTATAATTCTTTTCGCGGGACTTGAGAAATATCCAATGATCATATGCTGTGCTGCTTTTACAATAAAATCTGGCTTATTTGGGACACTCTGTCCTAAAAGGCTCAGGCACAATTCTTTGTTTT
Organism: Uloborus plumipes; assembly: GCA_038373865.1. Lineage (NCBI taxonomy): Eukaryota > Metazoa > Arthropoda > Arachnida > Araneae > Uloboridae > Uloborus > Uloborus plumipes. The sequence goes on from JAXGGA010018310.1 coordinate 2,743, forward strand.
TTTTATGCATTCCGATTCAGATGTTCATCTACTTATGCTGTCACGTGCTGTTTTTGACCCAAGTTGAAGTTTTGTAGGATTAAGGGGCGAATCGTCAGTCTGAGCCGTTTTTTCAATTCCTTCATCCTTAAGAAATATCATTTTTCTTGGACTTTTTGATCGATACGCATGTCTGAATTTGCTCTCCACAAAGTAAAAAACAATGTACTACCATACTAGAGCCGATTTAAAAGACAAAAAATTAATAAAGTAGGTTCATTTTCAAATTTCGGCTTCAAAACTTTCTCATCTTCTTTACACGAGAACTAAAGAGCTTTTGAGATTTTGATTATTTGTTCAGCAATCTCTGCACTTTATAAATGAATAATACAGTCCCGCATTTCCTCCACCAATCACATTTCGAGGGATATTTGCATAAAATCTGACTATTGTCTAAACTTTTGCAACAATGTAAAAAACTATCTTCTGTAATATCCAAAATTTGATTCCAGTTATAGTTATAAGAACTCCAGACACGTATTTGGGACCATATTGTGTACCCGCAGTAGAAATTTGAAAGCATTTCGTTGAATAGTTTTCTTTTTATTCACATATTCGCATTTTGTCTAAACTTTTGAATCGCAGTGTATCAATACTAATGGTTAAACTATATTACATTTTGATGTATTATAAGGGCATCTAAAAGCGTATTTTTTTAGTTTTTTTAAACAAATTTAAAGATTACATATGTAAGCAATCTTTAAGTGCATTGCAATTTCGGTCCAATTAAGAATGTCAAAAATTCTGTTCCTAATCTATTTATTAGTTAAAATATTGAATAAACGAGTTCTTGAAATTTGGTGTGCAATAATAAAAACACTAAATTCGGAATGAAATTCTATACTTTGATCAACCACCTTTGGCGAAAACAAATTCTTTTTTGGGAAGATTTTGGAAACTAAAACTTAACAAGGGCTGCTTCGAGATAATGCGAAATAAGATTCTATATTGTCTTAAGAAGATAATTGATCACTTACTATCAACGTCAGCTGCTGCACGTCAAGAAAATGTAATCCGAGATAAGTCTTAAGGTTGAAGATAGTTCTTGTTGTTAAAGGATTCAATTTCAAATCATTTTTGCGAAGTTAAGGCCCTTAGTGAGTCCTTGTATGTTTTTCGTAGTTAATTTAATTTTTGTTACTTTTTCATTTATGGCTTTTAATTAGCGAACTAAGGAGTCATAAATTAACAAATAATATTTAGAGTACAGAGTTTTGCGAATAGTAACGAATGAAATTATTTTTAAATGTCGAAAACCTTTTCGTCACTGTGGGTTTTATTTTCACTTGAATGCGAAAAATATAACTATATAAAAAGAGTAATAAGTATAAAGACTAAATTTTTTATTTGTATGCAATGTGTTTAATAAATATTTTCAACAAGCGTGAATAATACAAAACGTATGTGAATAAACTAGGGAATTTTTTTAAAAATCTTTTATCTCCCTAAATTTCTTAAAATCCCAAAGACGAACAAGTAAATATCCGTAGTAAAAAATTAATTGATTAATTAACAAAAGAGGACCCCAAAAGAAATGAGAAATAATAATAATAATAGAGATACAAATAAAATACAATAAAAATATGCTGTTTTACACCGCTGGTAGCGTTGTATTACTGCAAATGTTGGAGACTGTTTAAAAAACAAAAGAACAACTTTGTAAGTGAGCAGTCATACTGTCTGATTTTCTTAGGTAAGCCTTTCCGGGTATTTCCGCATGCGCCAGGTTTTCTCTGATCTTACCAAAATATGGATGATAGGTAAGATAACAATAGGGGAAGAATGATAAGAAGCATTCTGAGCCGTATCAAACAACGTAGCACGATGCTAATTTCAAATACATATTTTAGTTGAATGTGTCAAAAGGATAGCAAATGCATTAAATTGATGGATTGTTCTCACTCACAATCCATCACCCCTTTTCGAAGTGGAATGGTTACTTATTAGTGCTAGGAGCGGTTTTCAAGAACGGACAGTATTTACTTATTCCAGTGGTGTAGTCTGTGGGCCGAAGGCAGAAAAGATGCTTAGAAACATGGTTTCGTTTGCCAACTTCGGGGACTACAAAATGTGATATTTTTCTGAATCCTTAGAGTCTACAGATGAAAAAAACACAATGTTCCCGAAAAAATATTGTCTCATTAGTTTTTTACAGGCCATTAAAGATAGATGGCAAAATATGCGAAAATGGAATTCTAGGGACGGATAATTACGTTAAATATCATATATATATGTCTGTCTCTGCCTATATATTTATATGTACATATAGATGGATATATAGATACTGTTTGATATTCTTTTCGGCGACCTTCCTCGAATTCGCGCATGCGTCAGGTCTCAACCGATTTTATGAAACAGGGGATGATTGTGATAAGAGAGATAAGGAATGAGAAGGGATTTTTCTTTGTTTTGTTTTGTTTTGTTTTTCGTTACATTCGTATATTTGAGGTGTTGATTTGTGTTGGTGTTTTTTTTTTTTCTCTTCATTATCATTTCTATAAAAATAAAATAATATCGGAGTACGTGGAAATGCTGCTATCGTGCATTTTCGTAATCAAGCTGTCTCCCTTTTTAAAATAGAACCATTCAACGTTGCTTGACAAAAATAGAGAGTTTTTCCGAAATTTCTCGTTTTTTCACAATATACACCTCGAAAATTATTGAAAATTCGACAAATATGTGTAGAAACACTGGAATACGAAGTTTGTTTAGCTTGAATTTTTATTTTAAACCAATTTTTCCCACCATTTCCGCGATTTTTCGAGAAACCCAAAATTTGCTTACCCCCCCCCCCCCACCTTTAGCTCACCCCCCAGGGTCGGGGACTTTCAGCATATTAACTTACTAACTACCCCTAACAATATTCTGTAGTCAAATACTCTCGCATATTCCATGCATTCTATAATGTATTCATTGACTGGATTATATAGTGCCATTAACGAAACAACGAGATTAAGAACAAGCGGAAATGTGGATTGATGCATTTTTGTGATTTTCTTAGTAACTGAATCACAAAAGACGTGAAGTAAGTATATTATGACTTATTAATATATTTTGCAACATCCCAGGCAGCACAAAAAACGTTTAAACGTTTTATAAACGTTTTTGATCCGTTGTCACAACGTTAATAACCATTTTACAACCTTTAAAAAACGAAGTGTGCTACTTGGGATAAAATCGTATGAAAAAGGAAAACTAGGGTAGAAAACCTGTTTATTGAAATTTTAAATTGCAAGTATTTTGTGCAACAGCGCCACCTAGAGACAATTTTTGTTGTGAATGAGCCAACAGGCTAAGGAATATAGTCCCTATTTCAGTTACTAATTAAAACTTAATGAGACAAGGTCTGCTTGGGAACATTGGATTTTTCGATTGAGTACATCACTATTAGTTGATTTCAAGCAAGTTCCCGTAGTCCCTAAAATTGGTAAATGAACTTGAACGATATCGGTGCTTTTCCCACAGACTATAGGTCCTGTCATGATCTTAATGGTTTCATTTAAAATTTTAAATTACATTTATTAAAGCACATCATACAATATGCATTACTTTTAAAAGCTCAAAATTGACGGAAAAAGTCACGAATCATATTTGGCGACGATTGACGTCGTTCAAAACTTACTTATTCGTGGTAACAAATCAGTCCCTTATATACAAGGGCGGATCCAGAAATGTTCCAAGGGAGGGGCGATTGAGTTTTTTTTTTCTTACTTGCCCATTTTTTTCTCCATGCATCCTTGTTAACACATGTTGGTTACAAATGTTTTGGTCTTCCATTTCGAAAAATTTCCAGATCAGAGCTCCGAATCCTCACCCTTTCTCTTAATATCATCAAAAATCAACTAAAACTGCCTTTTTTGAACTTCAAAATCTAAGAACCGCTGTGGAAGAGTCCCTCAAGGGAGGGGCGATCGCCCCCATCGCCCCTCCCTTGTATCCGCCCTTGCTTATATATCCTATATGTATTTACACAAGCTATTTCAAATTTTTCCAGGGGAGCGGGGGCAAACACTGCATACACAATGTAAATTGCACCAAAAATGACAAAAACCACGCCTGCTTACATGTAAATTGATTTTTCAAAGCCGGGAAGGAGAGGAATTGACTCCCCCCCCCCCCTCCCCCAAATGACGGGCCTGTGATTTTATAAGTATTGGTTTTCTGAAAAACAGTAATAGTTAATTTATGTTCTAGAAATAAAGCAGCAACAAAAAACTGGTTCTTATTTAATCTCTATATCTCCTACACTAACTCCTTTCACGACTGCAAGTTATGTAGCAAAAACAATAAACACTCAATTTTATTAGATTTAATTAAAATTTTGAAAAATCAAACGTTATTCAAAATAGCAGCGTAAAAAACGCAATATTACCGTATTTTTCGCCGTGTAAGACACACCCAATTTTAAATTAAATCCCCCAATTTTAATTAATCTTAAATTTATGCCGTATAAGACGGTGCGTCTCATACGGCAAAAAATACGGTATACAACAATGTCGTTCCACTAAAAGTTGCTCCTTGTGAAACATCGCCAAAAGGGGATATCAAGCCATAAAAGACAGCGATGCGAAACGAAACCGCGCGAACTGGCGCTCTTTGATCAAAAATAAAGAATGAGAATATCTGAAACGCCTGGCGGATTGATACAATGTTCGATTTTGATTTTATATTAAGTCACACAGCGAAAAAAGTGAGTGATTCAAAACGTATTAATATATTTTGAAATGTAAAATCGAGTAAAAAAGTAAAATTATGGTTGAAAAACTGTTTATCAAAATTTTAGATTGCAAATATTTTGTGCAATAGCGCCACCTAGGGACAACGTCTCTAGTGAAAGAGTGACCAGGCCAAGGAAAAGAGTTTGTGTTTCAATTACTAATTAAAACTTAATGAGACAAGTTCCGCTTGGGAACATTGGATTTTTCGATTGAGTACATCAATATTAATAGATTTCAAGCAAGTTCTCGTAGTCCCTAAGATTGGTAAACGAACCTGAACGATATTTGCACTTGGCCCACAGACTAGTGGCTATGAGGAGGGATGGAGGTCGTAGTGAAAACTTCGGCATTGAAAATTTTTGATCGGGGGAGGGGGGGGGGAGAGGGTTTTTATTCCATTTTGAGGCTGCTTCTTTCTTGGAGTGCACCCTGCCATTTTGAAAGGGGTTGCGCCATTGCCCTTGGGTGGAGGCTTGCTTTTATTTAAGATATGGCTTGATTTCTACCGAAAAATAAAACGCTCTGAATACTTATATATTATACAAAAAGGCTATTCATAATTAAGAGGAGTGCAATTCTGCATCGTCTGTAAAATTTCACCGAAAAAGAAAATAAATACAAACAAATCTCGTGAATTCGAAGTTTCAAGAGACGGGCTAAAACCTTCAAGTTATTAGAAGTTCCCTTCCCAGCCTTCTCAAGAATAATTTTTATTTTCTTTTTCAGAAGTAGTGCATAACAGATAGATAATAACAGTTATAATTTGGATAAAATTAGTTACTAGGACTAAATAAAAACATCTTTACAGAAAATACTTGGAATGGAAAATATCTTTGACTGTTTATATTTAAAAAAAAAAATCCACTACTTCCTTTTACGTGTAAATTTCTTTGTGTTAAAATAGTGCTAGGAGTGAGCAAGATAGCAATTCGAACATTTACACCCCTAGTTTGCCACAAAACAATGCAAAAAATGTTTTACAATGATTAATCTCCTAAATATCGCCGATTTTAACAGCATTCAGTGGATTTTTCGCAAACTATCGCCAATAGCGCCAAATTGTACCTAAATTCAAAAAATATTTCTTTTCGCCAAATGTGTCGTCAACTTGGCGATATGTCGCCAAGCTGCCGTCAACCACTTGGTGATCAAAAGCTTGGCGATATATCGCCAAGTGGTCGTGCCAATTCATATTACTTCAGTCTGCATTGAAATTAACACAAGGGGAGGTGCACAACTAGACTCTCCTCAGAGCCTACATACCAAACTAGAAGCTTCTATAGCATATAGTTTTTGAGTAATGCGACATACATACGCACATACATACGCACATACAGACGTCACGAGAAAAGTCGTCGTTATTTTCTCGGGGGTGGCTGAAAAGAATTTTTCAGCTGGTTATATGTTGGCAGGTACATATGCATGTGCTGACAGGTCGAAAAAACGACTCAACATACATTCGGAGGGGAGCAAACTCAAAATTTAGACCCAAATTTGAGGAAATTTTTTTTTCGCTATCACAATACTTCCTTTACTGCGTAAAAGGAAGTAAAAATATATCTAAAAAAGTCATTAAGTTTGTAAATACAATTGGACTGTCCACGTTCTCAAAATTCCTAGGTACTACAGTAAAATGTTTGCAAAATCTAATACAGTGAAGTCTCAATAACTCAAATATTCCTTATCTCAAAGCCGTCATTGGGACACTTAATTCTTTAATAGGATGTGAAAATTTCCTCCAACTCGAGCTACCAGAAACTCAAAGCTTTTAGCCAGTCCCTTGGTACTTCGAGTCACAGAAACTTGACTGTAATTACTGTTTAGTTGGAAGTGGTAAACATTCTTCATGATTATCTTCATCAGAATCTTCACAAGCAATTTTTCTTTCTTTGTTGCTTTGATTGCTTCTTCGTTTTCCGCCAAATATAAACACAATTTAGCACTTTCCCATAATACACAAAAATTGCGTAAAATACATTATAACACAAACTTAAAATTTTGTGATGAATTGTGTGCATGTAGACAGTAATGTTTTTATTAAAAACAATTAAATGAAGTATTGTGTGTATGAAAGCCCATTAAAGTAAAAATGTTTGTCATTAAAAATTTGCAGACGCTCGAAGCATACTGTATCGCAAATTTGTTGCATTATTGGAGCTGAAAATTCCAATTTTTCTTCTTTTGAAGAAACCATAAAAAATTAGCACTCATACGAACAATCGCGAAAGGTAACTTTTGAAAGGTAACTCTCACTATTGAAAATTCGATAGAAAAAAAAAGCTTTTTCGATGCACCCTACTCTGCATTTGATTTTTGAGTTGAAAAGTTTTTAAAATATCCGTCTTGAAAAAGCTGCGTCGAAAACGGATTCGTCAATCTGTGTTCGATAAACGGAAAATTATTTAAATGGAGAACAATAATTACATGGAAAACATTTAACGAAATAATTTTCAGAAAGAATTGCATTCTCCCAAGAATCAGTTTCACCGTTGCCAGATTCCGAGACACGGTTATTTTCTTCGAGTAACAAGGTCGTCATACTCAGCTGCCAAAAAGATTCCAAAACTCCAGCTGTTTGATTTATTTCTTATCAGTTGCTGCAAAAGGTGTCAGTTGCGCTCTGAAAATGGATTAGATTCGCCCGGCGTGACGATTAGAAATCGATACTACAGCAACCTGTTCCACGGTTTAAGTTTCTTGTTATACAAGTGAAGGCTAATTCGTTCTTCGTTAAAGGGTTCTCCCACGTTTGTTTGCTTTCAGGTAATGCGTGTGTGTTTTGGGAAAAATTGCTCGCTTGATTGCACCATGATTCCAAGATAGTAAGCAATTGAATGAAGATACTGTCCGTCGCCTAGCACTCGCGAAATGGTTCGACTAGCATTCGCGAACCAGTACTCTTAAAAAAAAAAGGGTGATGGGTTGTGAGTGGGAACTTTCCGAAGTTTTTAATTTAAATCTTGCATTTTCGCTATAATTTTGACACATTGAACTGAGCTATGTATTTGCAATTACCCTCGTTCTACGTTGTTTGATACGGCTCAAAATGCTTTTTATTATCCTTCCCCTTATTATTATCTTACCTATCACCCCTATTTTGGTGAGATCAGAGAAGACCTGACGCATGCGTAAAAACGCGGAAGGTTTTACTTAAGAAAATCAGACAGTAGTAAGCAACTGAATGAAGATATTGTCGTCTAGATTTTGCTAATCATTTGCTATAGTGCATTTAGCGGTAAGTAAACAAAGCTAAGCAGAAAGGGAAAAATATGTTTGGCATAACCGTTGTCTGATTGTCGCTGTGATATTGAAAACAGCGCCAATTAAATAATTGCAATGATAATGAATTTTCAATGATATTGCAAATTCAATGACATAGGCATCCGTATTTTTTCAGATTCAGAAAAAATAGCTTTTATTTGATATGTATGTGATGAAAATACTCGTCGGGTGCAGAAATACTCCTCCGATCATGAGAAAACATCAGAGTTACGTTAAATTAAAATTTCTACATAAACTCTAGTTTGATTGTGAAGAAAGTACATTATTATTTCCTAGTCAAGGGCTGAATAACACGCAGTCGGAAAACTTAAAAAACTAGTTCTGATTAATTCCCCAATTGCAAATGAAGTGATCTTTTACATCACTTTTCATCGGCTATTTTTATGACGTAACAACCAATGGTTGCTATAACATTTTTGCAGATACTTGACATACGACGGAATCCAAGGCTTTCTTTGAACCAAAATGTCGGACAATTTGGCCTGTTTTCTGATTGTTTTAATTTAACAACATTTCACTGTACACAATTAGCTTTGTCTCATTCTTCAAACTTGCATGACCTTAATGACTTAGAGCATCCCAAAGCGGTCCAGTTGGAATCTTCGATAAAATTAACCAGCTTATGATTTAGGGTACAAAATTCCGCTTTCAACTATAATTCAATTAGTTACATTTGAGGTGTATTAAGCTCGACCCTAGGTTCTGGTTCAAAATTAAGAACAGAGCGCTCTTCAGGGCCCTATCCCGGTTAAACCACTAAGCTGGTAGGTACGGGGGACCCTGGAGGGTGAAATGAAATGAAATGAAATGAGATGTATTAAGTGGATATTTGGAGAGTCGTTCTATTGCAATCATATCAGAAGCAATAGGTTTATATTGAGGTAATTTAAAGCCCTAAATCGGTTTAGCGGTGGTGTGACTCTCGAACAAATTCACTACGTATATAAATAGTTGAAAGTGTAAGTTATTACTTTTTTTTTGTTTATAGCTATTTTTCCCGTATTTCTGCATTAAGAATTATTAAACTGAATCATTTTTCTGTGAAAGTTTATGTGATGATTTCAAAAATGAAATAAAAGTGTTTAAGTATGACGCTTCTATTTTTCTCCTGAATTTTAGTAAAAATAATGGCAAATGCTTAAAATTTGTACAGTATGTTTTTCTGCAATAAAAATACTTTACAAATTGTAAAAAAAAGAGAGAGAGAGTTAATTTAATATTTTTCTAATCTTTAATGCTTTCAAATTTCGGGAAAGAGGGCAAAAAGTTTCTAAATAAACACTTAGTTCTCAATAAATTACTTTTATTGACCTAAATGTTTCATTTAGAGCACTATAAATGCATCTAATAAATGAATTTCACTTTCTTGAAAATAAGAAGTTTCTATTCATCAGCTATTTTTCTTCTTAATACGTATGTCTTTTCTTCCGTTTCCTTCCATATTCTAATATTATAATAGAATCGAGTTCCTTTTCAAGTTTTAAATTGAATTTATTTACTTTTAGTGTCTTCCCATTTTAGCTTTTTCTTGACAATAGAACTGTATTTCTCTGATGTATTCTTCCTGGTATATTTAGGTCATGATTATGTTAGGTCGGATTTTCCGTGAAAGATTTTTCATTTTTAGAAATCAACATTTTTCTAAATGCTTTCCTAGCATTATTTCATGTTTTGATCAAAGTCACATTAATACTGCTCCGTTTTTTAGAATTGTTATTAGCAAGAACGATCGCTCCTACCTTGAGGAATTCTCTCTCAGTAAATTTTCAATATTGAAGTTCAAAGAAAAAAAAAACCTCTTTTGGACTGTTTTGATGTTAGGGAAAAGGAGGTTTGGTGCTCTCTTTGAATTGAAGTCCGAAACATTATGGTCACCATTTGTGAACTGGGATATGTAGTAAACGGTGAGTGAAAAAGTCAATCTCCCTTCTCTTGAAACTGCTCTGGATCCGCCCTTACTTGCTAGCAGCCTTTTGTTATTCTAGAACACTTGAGCGCCTTAACTATTGTTCAAAACACGTAGCGTTTGTTGCTTTTGCAAAAGTGTTCTCAGTTTTATTTTGTGTTTCTCGAAATAGTTTGACTATTTTTTTCTTTTAAGAAGACTGGACCATTTTTCCCGTCTGAAATTCTTAGCTCTAAGTCATGTTATTGCATCAGATGTCTTTTTAATACTATGCCCTAATTCTAGAATCTTTTTAAGCGCCGTGTAACTCTTATTAGTCTCATGTTGCTTTTTAAAGAATTTTCATCAACTTCAGGTCGTTAAATATTCATTCTTTCCGCACTATTTTTGCTACTTTTGGTTTCTTTGTTTCCACATTTTTGTGCTAGAGATATTAACGATATGTGTGTTTCTAAAAGACCTTTTCCTACTATATCGTTCTTCCAAAGGACCTTTTCCTACTATATCGTTCTTCTAAAAGTTTACTTAGCATGGTACCGTTTTCTGGAAGATTTTGACATCAAATAGTTACCATCAAGGCTTTGTCATCATGTAATCGGATGTCTTGATTTTATGCTATTCCAAATGACTTTTATGCGCCTTCAAGATTTTCTTAGTACGATATAGTTACTTCAGTTAACTTTATTGAACCTTTTTCATAAATGATATATTAGTCTGGATTCCACTGATTAATTTTAGTCATGAGAGAAGTTTTTGTTCAAGTATTGGTCCTCTTCTCTTTTTTCCCCCACATTAGAACACCAGCAATAGTTTAATGCGGTTCAAGAATTACAAATAAATAAATAACTACGAATAAACTAGATCAACCTTTAAAATTTAATGGGACAACTTAAGCCAAGCCATAAGATTGCAAACTTAATGGCTAATAATCTGGACTTGACAGTATATCTAATGCTTGTTTTCATTCCTATCATCTGAAAGCGACTGCTGATTTGCAATGACGTATCAGGTTTGACATCTGACACGTATTTTATCTTTTATAACGCCTAAGGTTTTCAATGTGACACATATTTGATCAATCATTGTTGTTACAGTAAGAACAATAATTGAACAACGTGGTCTTTTCTTTTTTCTATTGAATGCATGATAGTTCCCAAGTAGCATCAACTCATCGGATTTTGCTCGGCCGATCAACAAACTCCTCGTAAACTGATCCTGTAACGCACGATGACATCGTTCCGATCAGTATCCGAGCACGGTTTTCGATGAGCTACTTTTCATCGGAAAGCGATATCCTTCCGATCAACTTTCCCGATGAAAATAAGATGAGCTATATTCCATCGGCAAACGATATCCTTCCGATCAAGTTTCCCGATGAAATTCCTCTGCACGGGACTGTTCTGCTCGTAAATTGTTCCAAATCTCATCGTATTCTCATCGGATTTTGCTGCTCGGATTCTGCTCGGCCGATGAGAGATATTGGATGATCGGCCGATGAGAATTTCATCGGGTTTCGATGAATGGCCTATCATCGGCCGATGAGATGATGCTGCTAGGGTTGATTAAGTCAATCATACTATTCTAGAAATCATTCTCTTTCTCTGCATCTCTTTTACTCACTAAAAATGAAATAAAAAATAACCTGAAGAGACTGTAAAATTTTTAATCAAAAACTAGATGAGGTACCAAATATCTGTTATCAATACTATTTTTGATTTTGCTTTACTTTAAATTTCTATGAGGTGTATTTGATTTCTGATATTTATTTATCCCACTAGGTTATCCGTGGATATCAACTGCATTCACTTTAGCAAATTTATTCCTACATGTATCATGTGCAGGCTTAGGAAACGAGCAAAAAAATCCCTCCAAGAGGGACACTGTATTCTTACAGCCATTACATAACGGACAATACCTGCCTCCGATTCCGGTACGTTTCGGCCCCAATTTCCAAAGCAACTACAACTTCGATCAGTCATCATATAGTTCTAAGGAAAATGGCGAAAGTGATAACAGCGATTCCTCATCGGATTACCAGAACCCTTGGGTGCCACTGCGTAGTTCTAAAAGTGACGAGACTCTGAGGAAAGATGTCTACGTGCATCCTTTACCCTTCAGCGAGGATTCTATTGTGACAGCAGCTCCAGAATTTGCAACAAGACAGTCTTCTAGTAAGAGGAATACATTTGACATACCTCTTAAGAGTAGCATACGTGTGTCGAATCCTAAAATACAAACGACGGGATATATTAAAGATGATTCTTCCGAGGAAAAAAGCCATGAAGGACCTTCTCCACATTTTGGAGGAACAACAAGCCATCAGTCCACCGTTTTGCGGTATGATCCTTTTAAGGAAAGCACAATGCAGTCCGTTTTAAATTTCACAGTACCTGATGATGGCTGGAGGCCAAGAACATTCACCACACCCCAACCATTGAAGTTTCCGAAAGTGACTAACATGGAGTCCTCCTTTTCACGATACATCGTTCCACCGAGCGTGCACAAGCAGCTCAACTTTTCTGATGTTGTTTTTGGCAACATAGAGCCGTATAAAACCAGCAAGCCAAATATCTCTATTCTAAACGTTTCAAATGGTATGAATAAAGATGTGTTGTCATTTACTCCCGATGATATAAGCTCTAAACCTGTCAAAGAGGATGATGATGTTTCTGATGTTTTTTTCAACGAAAATACTAGAGGTAAGTACAACGGTGAATATCTAAGTTCTCAAGTATTTTTTGAACAACCATTTATTAAACCAAAACAGCAAATACCTGAGGTTATGAAAGACAAAAATGGAATTTTCCCATCTCTTACATCAACAAAGAAATTCAACTTTGATACTATGAAATATATCCCACCTGATGGGCAAAACCAAAAAGGCAGACCAAAAGATGTCTTCTCAATTAATATAGATGACAAAAACTTAAAATCTCAATCAAATAAAGATCAGGAAGTGTTTTCTGTAACAACAGAATATAACAAGGATAGGCAACCTAAAAGCATGCACAAGGGCAATTTAGATTCCACTACTGAATTTTCAAAACAAATAACGAACGATAGGGTAGGACAGGAACGGGTCAGTACGCAGAAACCTTTCAGAAAATTTGGTAATGAAACACATGAACAAATTTTAACCAGTGATGACGAAAAAATAAAAAGTCCTAAATTAGATCAAAATCTTAGACAATCTTCCATAGAACATGCTGGTCGCCAGGTCACGTCTAAGCAGGATGACAAAAAAATTAAAAATATCACAAGACATTTTGAATTTGATGATGAAATTGATAGCCATACGTTGAAGCCAAATAGTAATGACTTTTCATCGCAACAAAAATCAAAAGCTCTAGACAATCACGAAAAAGCAAAGATCAAAAATACTTCGACCCTTCCAGCATTTCCAGAGGACTATAAAAATCTAAAAGAAAATCCATTTTTGGCTAAAATACCCATGTCAAAACTACCCTTTTACGTTAACCAGAATCCAGGAGAAATTTATAATTCAAGAGAGGTCTATTTTTCACCGACGTTTCCCAAAGATTACAAACCTCCAGGAAAGAAACAACCGGAAATCTCCCAAGCCAAAGAAAATTCTCCTGAAACTTCTATCAGTCATAAAACTACAAATATTCCGAAAAACCCACTCATATCCAGCAACGAAGAAAATCAGAATGCAAACGATATCATTGGCGAAAGTCGAGAAACAAGTTACAGTCCTAAGGATTTTTCGAACTTCATTTTAAGAACTCCCTCCCCACCGCAAGTGATAACAGTGCTTTTTGATCGTTCGAATATTGAATATTCTACTGAGGACGCAGTTGATACGAAACGAACTGATCATCGTTCGAATCGAACGCAGAATTTTATTCTCCAAAGAAAGCCAGCGCTGCAACCGGACTCTAATGGCACTCTTCGACCCAGGAAACCAAAAATAAGAATTTCAACGGGAATGTTGGCCGGCATATTAATAGCAGCACTTGTGTTCCTTGGATTTCTTACAGGTAGTTTTTTTGTTTTTCTCTTAACTTTTATTCAATCTTTTATCCAATGTTTGACTTTAAATCTTGCACATTTGTTAAATAATTACACACTGCCAAAAATGAACTGTTGTTTTTACTGTATAATACTGGCAGCCGATGTTCCAGTTTAAAACTGTTAAGTGCACGGTAATAAATTATGATTTTAGCAAGTTTGAAATTAAAATTCACGGTTATCAACTCTAAAATTAGAATTTTGCAGTTTAAAACGGTAAAATGGACAAGTTTATAGTTTAGTAATGTAAAATTAGAAACTTTACAGTTCATTACTGTAAAATTAGCAATTTTTACAGTTTATTACGGTAATGTGGGGCAAAGTGAACTAGTTAAGTTAACACACCTGCTTCAAAATGAACAAATTGGAAATTCGTTCTGAAAATCAGTGGACGTAAAGAAGGAATAATGTATTTTGTAATACAACTATTGTTGAAATGTTATGTTTTATTTTTGGCTGTTATTTTGCACCTTCAAAAACAGGTGGAAATTTTTCACCTCAAAAAAAAACAAAAAAAAAAAAAAAAAAAAAAAAAAACGAATAAATAAATTAAAAAAACAAATAAATAAGTTTTCTAAGTTTCTACTGCATGATATAAAATGAGTAAATAAAGTGATGAATGAAAAAGAAAGTAACTGAATGAATTGATAAATAATTTACTTAATAAATGATAGATTGTTAGTGAATTTAAGACATGAATATTTATTTGATTTAAAAAAAATGAATTAATTAGTAACCAAAAAGAATTATTTCACTAATGAATATGAATGAGTAACAAAAATGAGTTATTTCACTTTGCTCTATCGACTTTACCCTACGTGGTCTTGACAAATTTTTTTTTAACATTTAAAATCAAACTATGTCCAATATTAAATGAATAAGTACTGAACTGTACATTAGTCCATCTCAATTAATGTTTAAAATATGAATTACAAAAACTGTCATTTTTCACAACGAAAATTATGTTTGATAGGCCGCAAAAATTTACAATGTGTAATTTTTGAAAAACTAATTTTGTAAATTATGTGTAATTATAGATCTCGATCATTACAGCAACATATTTTTTCACTTTAGTCAACATGTTCGAGAGCATAGGTACATTTTACTAAATCGGCGTCTATGCAAACTTAAAATGCTTAACCATTTCACTTTTTTCCGCTATTTAACTTTGTTCCACATTCCCTTTATTATAAATGCATATTATATAATTATAATAAACGCAGTGAAACCCACGATTTTGATAAAATCAACTATAGTTGCTGTTGATAAAAATATCCTTAAAAAATGCAAGAAAGAGAAGCTCAAATTATAAATAGCTGTATAGTACGGAATGAAATGATGAGTGGGGGTACTAAAAAGATGAATTTACACAATATTTTGCGTTAATGCCGTAAGTTTTTACCGCTAGCAAATAAAATTAACCTTAAAATTTAATTAAAAACGGTAGAAATAAATATATTTACATCGATATATATATATAAACAGTGGTTCATTGATGCACTCGAATTCACATAGACGGGGTTTTGAAATTTAAAAAAAATACAAAAAGTTCCAGATTCAAAATCTTTTTTTCAAAATGGTCATTTTCTTTCCATTTTAAACATGTAGAGGAATAGAGATAAGCTTTTAAGCATGCAAATTGATAAATTTATAACACATTTAAATTTGAGTATTTTCCACCAAAGATTACGATTAACAATGAATAATCAATTTAAGGCTCACCTATTTCATATTAGCACGAAATAAGTTAAAAACAATTAGATTTCATGCAGCAAATGCACCCACAGCTCGATCATAGCATCTTAAGACTGCAGTTTCGCCCTAATTATGGGCTCTTCAGTTAGGAATAGCCAATGATCGAGCCGGAGGCAAAAATCCTCTTATTGTAGCTAAGATAGCCAACAAACTGGTAGATAAAGTGAATTTATCTTACCAGCGAGCGTCCGCAAACTATGGTGCGGCTCAACTCGAAATTTGAAGGCTAAAGCTGGGTAATGTGCAATGAGTTACCGCCCAGTAACTCAATTTCGAGTTGAGCCGCACCATAGTTTGCGGACGCTCGCTGGTAAGATAAATTCACTTTTTCTACTAGTTTGTTGGCTACCTTAGCTACAATAAGAGGATTTTTGCCTCCGACTCGATCATTGGCTATTCCTAACTGAAGAGCCCATAATAAGGGCGAAACTGCAGTCTTAGGATACTATGATCGAGCTGTGGGTGCATTTGCTACAGTTCTGCCGCAGCCCTGGCTTACGGGGCGGTAACTCATTGCAAATTAGATTTCATGTTCTAACTACGTTGGAACATTGGCACAAATATTGTGTGATGCAGAAAAATTAGAGGTTCCAACAGACATTTAATTCTAATTTTTACGAGTATTTTTAATAAGCACCCGAGCAACATCGGGCAATAAGCTAGTTATATATAATTAAAAGTAATTAAAAGTAGTATCTGCAAAAGAAAAAAAAACGCTTTGTACCGATTGTTGTTTCTAATTTATTGTTCAAAAAAAAACCTACATCAAATAGAAATTTTAACTCAAATGTATGATTCTGCATTGTTTTAGAACCGAGTAGTCATTTAAATGAGAATAAATATTGCTGATTTCTGGATATTTCTATAGCTCTTTCATTTATTTCTGAAGCAGCGCTGAATCAAACTTTCATCCAAAGCACCGAAACACAGAACCAGTTCCTAAGAAATAATGAGTAAGACTGCTTTGTATTCTTGCGTTAGTTGTAAAAGGAATACTTTCTGTAAAAAGGAAAAATGAATCCTAAATTTTCTTTTTAGCACAACGGTTTTCAATACGAAGTGTTAAAATAGAAGTTATTACAAGTCATTTTTAAATGTAATAGATTAGCAAATGAAAAGAAAAAAACGATGAGAGAAATCAACTGGTGCAATGTCAGGTGAGTATTATGAGTAAAGAAGGTGGACTTCCTTTCTTTCTAATTGCTGAAACAATTTTCATCACACAAAATCTTGAAGATTTGGCTTGTATCCCAGATGTCATTTCAAGATATTTTGCTAAAGATATTTGATAACGATTATAATATTACATCGTTGATTTAAAATAAAACTTTTAACAATTGATTCGTTTAAAAAACGACTTTACATTCCGGTCCCCCTAATACTTTAAAAATATCAGTCAGCTGCCATACTGCAAAATATGAACTGTTGTTTTAACAATGGAATACTGGCAGCCGAGGCTCCAATTTAAAGCTGTAAAATACAAAGTAATAAATGTAAAACTAGCAATTTTTGTTTCTTCAGTTTATTGCCGTAAAATTTAACTGTATTATACTGTAAAAACAACAGTATAATACTGGCAGCAGAGGCTCCAATTTAAAGCTGTAAAATACAAAGTAATAAATGTAAAACTAGCAATTTTTGTTTCTTCAGTTTATTGCCGTAAAATTTAACTGTATTATACTGTAAAAACAACAGTATAATACTGGCAGCAGAGGCTCCAGTTTAAAACTGTAAAATGCACGGTTTTATTACTGTAAAATTAGTAATTTTACAGTTTAGTATTGCAAAAGTAGAAATTTTACAGTTTATGACTAAAATTAGCAATTTTACAGTTTATGACCAAAATTAGCAATTTTTACAGTTTATTGCAATAAAATTAGCTGTATTATACTGTAAAAACATTATTCATTTTTTAGTGCAGTGGACTTACCCATTCATTAAGATCACTTGCATTTAAGAAAACTTCAGTACAAAACAGCTATCATCATCATGCAATTTTCGTGTATTAAGAAAACACAAAGAAAAATCTCTCCCCTGGATCTAAAAATAGAAAATAATCCCGCGATTTAAGATGACCCTCACAGATTATTTCCCGCAACAGATGGATTCCTGGTTACGGGAAACTGCATCTGCTATCAAAACCACATCATCGCAGTGTACGCTTCTCCATCGAAAGGCCATTACTACAGAACTCTCCCGATTTTTATGACTTCGAAAGAGAAATATTTCCTCTTTCTTACTGCACGGATAATAATCGCCTGCGCTGTGTTCTCTGACCGTGACGTTTATAATTAGAACAGGGGGATGGTTCGATAAAACATCCCGTTACATGTGAAAAGGACCGTTGACCAATAAATAATCCGAGTTTAGGCCGATTTTTCAGGCAGTAGATTTGGAATTCGGGATAAATTTGGGTGATATTTTGTCGTAAACACAGTGCAATTCAATGAAGATTGACTTTTATCCAGTGGCTAGGTTAATCTTGGAAGTTTTGTGTTTCCCTACTTTAACGATAAACAAACCTGATTGTAAAAAAATACTCTGAATACTGATTTTCTTAAGTAAAACCTTCCGCGTATTTACGCATGCGTCAGGTCTTCTCTGATCTTACCAAAATAGAGGTGAAAGGTAAGATAACAATAAGGGGAAGAATAATAAGAAGCACTTTGAGCCGTATTAAACAACGTGGTATTATGCTAATTTCAAATACATAGTTTAGTTGAGTATACCAAAAGAATAGCAAAAAAAATATAAATAAATAAATAAATAAAAATGCATTTTTAACTTGAAAACTACAGAAAGTTCCCATTTACAACCCATCACCCTTTTTTTAAGTAGAATGGCTCACGAGTGCTATTCGCGGTTTTCAAGGACAGACAGTATATCTTTAGGCAGGCTCTTGTAAAGTTGTATATGGATAGCCTAAGTCTACGGATTGTTTTCTTAACTAATTTTACTCTGCACTATAATACCGTGCTAAGCGCCAAAGTTATATCTGCAGACGAGTTCAAAATGTCAAATTGTCAATATGTTACCGCCCATAAGCCAGGGCTAAGGCAGAACTGAAGCAATTACACCCACAGACATCCTGAGACTGCAGTTTTGTCCTTATTAGGGACTCCTCAGTCAGGAATAGCCAATGATCGAGCTGGAGGCAAAAATCCTCTCATTAAAGCCAAGATAGCCTTCAAGCTGGCAGATAAAATCTCGATCAACGGCTATTTCTGATTGAAGAGTCCATAATAAGGATGAAACCGCAGTCTCAGGATGTCATGATCGTAATTGTGGGTGTTATTGCTTCTGTTGAATTGTCGTTTAAAGTTTTTGCTCCTTTATGTTTTTGATTCGAATGAAATATTTTCAGATAATTTTCAGAAATATTTTTCATGAACAAATCTCCACAAAACATTTTATTCTATCATGTACCATTAAAATAACTTACCAATTTGTGTGATAGTGGGATTATTCGGTCCCTCGGGACTTCGAGTCTGTCCAAACAACTCATTTCTGCAGATACATTTAGAATTTCAGCAAGTGATTTTTTGACGGTGAAAAATATCATTCTTCTTTATTTTGTTTTTCCTATGTGTCTCATTTTGCTATATTTCCAAGGAACCATGGTTTACGCCTTTCATCAATGGAAATTCGGAAAGAAGAGGAGCAAGAGCGACCGCCACAAGAAGCGAGCAACCGGATACACGCCGGAGTATTTGGATGAAAATTTCGCTGGACACACGTACATCCACAACAACATCTTTCTACCAACGGTAAGAGGGACACATTTGAAACCGCGGGGATGCATACGGCACCTTTAAACCCATTTGCTTCAGACGGAAAAAAAAAAACAATTTTTTATTGTATTTACATTAGGGATACAACCTCGA
>JAXGGA010018311.1:0-22357 GCA_038373865.1 Uloborus plumipes
GGATTCAGGAGATCATTGAACATAAGAATCAGCAAGAATGATAGCAAAACACCCGGAATTTTTTTGTTGACACTCAACCGAAAAACGCTTGAAATTGACAAAAACTGGAGAACTATTTGAGCTTTGAGCACCGTCTTTTTATTTAAGTAGGAGGTTAAAATTTTGGCAGTATATTAGGGTGGATAAAGGTAAAAAAATGAGCCACCGCCGTGACGTCTGGGACAATTTTTTTTTTTACCATAGGTTTGTGAACCACCCTAATATCGGTACATATTTTTTTAATATCAACTGTTGCAGTGATGCAAAATCGAACAAACTTTGATATCATATATATTAAAAAGTCCTAAGTGAAAAAATAATTATTCGAATATGTGAGGGTGGTTGATTAAGGGTTTGTATATGAAAATATTTGTTGAATATCTCGTAAGTCCAATACATACATGGTTGTATTCGTGTTTATTCTGTTTATTTTAAAAATCTTCGTTTCATAATTATGTATACGGGAATGAAATTTGAAAATGTTCTAAGAAAACGTCAGTGCTATAATAGATGCTTTGATCAATTTTGAAATGAGATTGTACAAAGGTTGAAATACGTGTAAACGAAAAAATAACACGTCAAATGAGTGGCATAAAATTGCGTAAATAAATTGTATTAAATATTTTCTTTGTTCTATTATTCGATGAAAATATCTAATGCTTGAGAACACAGTAAAAGAAAAAATATTGCTTTGAAAGGGGAAATAATAATGTATATAATCATGGAAAAAGTAACTAAGTTACTAAGAAATAATTACAATCCTTTGAAAATGTAAAACGCAGTAGTAGAAAACATTTTTAAAAAAATGTGCTTAAAATGATTATGAATGGAAAAAAAAATTCTTTTTAAATATGTAAAAAATACTTACATTTGAAAACTGTTAAGTTTGGAAAAAGTAAATGTCAGAATGTGCTCCTTAATAATTTACGAAAATTATGATAAAAATTACCCTAAACGTGTAAATCAAAATCGGGTTTGATTAAAATAAATAACTCTTTTTGCAAAAAATAAAGCATGATTACTCGTGTTTGTCGTGTGTGTGTGCATATCCGAGTGTTTATGTTTTTTGCCCCGAGTGTGTGTATGTGTGCGCCAGCGTGTTTCTGTGTGTCAATGTGTCTGTGTGGTGCCAGTGTGATGTTTGTGCTTGCGAATGTGTGTGCATTTAAGATTATGTGTGCGTGTTCAAACATTTTGTAAGGAATATTTATGTTTTTGTGAGGGATGACTCTTTTCTTAAGGGGATTGAAACGTACTTTGAGTTCAAGTTTGAGAAATCTATAGCAAGCACTGAATCAACGAATCTGGTTAACGAGTAGAATCCATTTAAACAACTATGCTTATATATGTTGCAAGATACACAGCATTGTCTTGAAAGAACATCCAAAAAATTTTATGAGTTGTTTTAGTACAACAATATGCCTTCTTACTATTAGTATAATATATTATGCTTCCTGCAAGCCGTCGTGACAGTAATGAATAAAAAAACATCCCCTCTAAATTAATTTGAATCGTATACTTCGTTAATCTCTCTGTGAATATCTGACACAATAAGGGAAAAGTATAAATGCAATAAAAACACCTTAAAAATATTGATTACACTATTTCGTTTTGTTATTATGCATATAGGGGAATGTGGGCCAAAGTGAAATAGTTAAGTTAACACATTTGATTCAAAATGATCGAGTTGGAAATCTGTTCAGAAAATCAGTGTACATAAAGAAGGAACTGTGTATTTTTGTAATACAACTGTCGTAGAAGCGGTATTATTATTATTATTATTATTATTTTTTTCATTTTTGGCAGTTATTTTGCATCTTGAAAAAAAGGTGAAAATTTTTCTATTAGACGAGTTACAGTACTTTTTTATCAAACGACTACGTAAATAAACAAATAAATGAATTATTAACGAAAAAATAAATGAATGCACAAATGAATGAATTAATTAATATACGACGAAAAGAAAAATGAGTAAATAAAATAGAGAATGAATAATAAAATAAATGAATGAATTATAAAAATAGATGAATTAAGAAGTAAAAGAATGTGAATAAATTAATAAAGGAAGAAACACGTACGTGATTTAGTAAATGAGTGCATGGGCAAACGAAATTAAATATTTCACTTTGCCCCACGTGCACTTGACTAATTGTATTGAGCATTTAAAATCAAAACATGCTTAATATAAACAAAATAAGGACTGCAGTGAACATCAGTAGATCTCAATTAATAGTTAAAATCATAACTAAAAAATTTTTATTATTTTATAATAACGAGAAATATTTTTGAAAAATTACGAATATTACAACAAATGTACCAAATTTTGAAAATCAATTGTATAAATTTTTTCGTTGATGTTTGGAGCTGTATTTTACAAACCTGGTACATTATTCATTCACAATGTTCCTCCAAAACATGTAAGAACAAGTCCCTCAACACCCTATTTCAATAAAACGTTATCTTAGAGAGTCACATTCAAGTGTTTCATAAATAACAGAAAGCTCACGAAGTCGCCATAGTATGATTGGTAAAGCGCGCGTTAATCATCTAGGTTCCTTTCTGTAACACAAAGGTTGCTAGTTCGAATCCCACCAAACATTATTTTATTCAAATAAATAAACTTCTATCTGGGAATAAATCGTCATCTAGATTGCGCCACTATTTCTTTCTATCAAGCACCTTTCTTCACTTTAATAAAATTCAAGCAGTTTAGTCCAATACTTTATTCAAATAACCTCCAATAGATGGCGCTACTATTTTTACAACTAAATCAGTAAAACCGAATAAATCTTATTTTTCTATTCTCCGATAGATGGCGCCACTATTTTTGTTTTAGCAAACCCACATGTTTAAGATTTCATAGCTCTCAAATTAATGCTCACAGTGACCAACAAATGACGTCACGAGCTATAAGTTATCTTTTTAATGCTTTATTATAAGTCCTAAGTAACTGCCTAGTCCGGTCTGGTGGTTAGAGTATTCGCGTTCGGAGCGAAAGGTCCAGGGTTCAAACCCCAGGCATGGGGACAGTATTTTAGAATATTACCCTCGCAAATATAATTTCAGGAAGAATAAATAAAAAAAAGTAATTAAACGAATAATTAAGTAAGTCAAGATCAGACATGAATTAACGCGTCAATACAAGACTAAGGAGAAATCACGTGCTCATCCAAGATGGCGGCTCAATCAATTAAATACTCAATTAAAAATAAGAAATCCAAGATGGCGTCGAAACCCTCGTGCAAGATTCCAAGATGGCGTCGGAACCCTCGTGCAAGGTTATAAGAAATCACGTGACGTCATTGATGACGTCATCCAAAAAACCCTCGTGCAAGGTTATGAATCCAAGATGGCGGCGGAGCGACCACGCCTACTGTTGAGTTGTTTCCCTCCTTCTGCCGCTTATACAACGGCTCCTACTACTGTTGTGCTTCCTGCTTTCCACAAAAATTGCAGTAAAGTTACTTCTTGCGATATTGGAACTCTCCTCTGCGCTTGGGTGCTCGATAACATGCTCTTTAGCATGAAATACCTTTTTGCTATCGCACATGAGATGTTTTTTATATTCATCGAGATGGCCTGCTTTCACAAGATTACCCAAAAGGCTATGTATGATAGGAAATGCCGTGGTGGATGACACAGCAAACCTGACTGAAGTAACGGCCGCTCTACTAATATCAAGGTAGTTTCGTTTACTTCGTACAGCTATACTACAAAAATTCCAGGGTATTTCCTCGAGTCATAATATTACACGACGGCACTAGCTTTCGGGAGAGTCAAACTGTAAGTCCGACTTCTTCGATGTTTAAAATTATTAGTGCCTTTTGCTTTCCAGGTTTTTAGTGGAAATCAATCCATCCTTTAATAAAACAAAAAAGAGAATCTCAATTTGCCTTTTGTCGGAAAGCGCAACTAATATAAAAATCTTACGCAGGATGAAAGACATTTTAGTGAAAACGCTGCTGCTGGTAAAAAGTTATCTTGGGGGAGGGGGGGGGGGGGTGCGTTAATAAGCAAAATGGGGGTCACTTCCCCAGATGTATGTGGCATTTTTCCCTAAACAACTGACTGCCTAACGAAGACAGCGATGTCGATTGACCAAAAGCGTAACCCGTTTCAGTAGGAACGATTACCGATAGTTTCTGCTCTTTTTAAAAGCAAAAAGAGACGAAATATATATTTAACTGCATTTTTTATGAGGAAAGTATGTTCATTAAAGTTCAAAACATGCATTTAAGTTAGCAGAAGAATCTTTTAAAAAACTCCCGCAGCTATATTGCTGTTTCAACTTGAAAATAGTGAATTTTTTGAAAAAAAACGCTTATGTAAATTGCGTTTTCCCGGTAGCTAAAAATTTTTTCCAAAAACTTTTTTTTGTACTAATCAACTCAAATTGAGTGAATACATAGGAAAGTGCGTGTACCAAGTCGAAAAAAAAAACTTTTATTTTTATGACATACCCTAATATGCATTGGAGCAATGCACAAACACAGAAGAGACATTTGTACTATTAGTACCAGCAATTATGCATCGAAGCAATTTTCGAAAATTAAAAATAACCCTTTTATTATGGATTTCAACCGTAAATTTATATTAAAAAATGAAAAGCTTGAAAAAACTTATTTTCAAATTGTGTAAAAGCCCTCAACAATTTGAAATATTCATGAGAAATCAAGCATAGATGAATGAGTGGTTCCTATTACTGTCGGCATTCATGGAAAATGTTTATAAGAGGAAAACCAATAAGATTTGGATTGAAAATGTGAATACTCTCTTTGCTCCTCAAATGGATATCAATGTTCCATTCAGGCAAAAAAGGATTACTTGATGCGCGGTTACGATACAGAGCTATAAATGATTTGCTATCAGTTTTGACTGAAAAGTCTGAGTACAAGGTATGTACTGTGATAATGGATTTTTTAAGTTCGGGTAAGTGGATCAATACACTTTAGTTTTTTTTTTAATGCATAAAAAATGTTAAGAGAAAAACTAAATTAAAATTTTTTTGGTCAAAAAAAAATATCTTTTTTCCTTTTTTAAATAAATTTATGTAAAGCTCCTATGTTCCAAAAATAGAACACACTAAAAAGAACACTACTACGCGAGAGTTAACATTCTATCAATTTTTCAACAATAAAGAATTGACCTATGTAACCAATAGCTTGGAATTTCACGGTAGAAAATTGTTGATGCCACTCGGTCTAAAAAAAAAAGCTTTTAAAACCTTATTTTTTAACGAAAATGACGCGCTGTTCATTCACTGGGTGGTGGTCATTCACTGGTCGACCCTAGTTTTCTTTAATTTTTCAAAACAACATTAAAATCCCAGTGAATAAACAGCTGGTCATTCATTGGCTTTTCAGAGTTTTTCTGACCCAGTGAGTGACCACCCCATAAATCTAAAATCTACACATTCTATAAAGATAGAAACAAATTAAATCATAGCCTGAATATACATACTAAATGATTCTTTTGTATAATTAAAAAAATTAATTTATAAATACAATTAATACGAATCAAAGTAGTTGTATACACAAAACCATCCTTATTATTTTGGAGCAGAAAAAGAAATGGCGCACGGCTGTAAACATTCTATAATTTTTTAGTAGAAAAATACATGACCGAAATAATCAATCAGGTATCAGATAGCTCAGAATTTGAAGGAAGAAAGCTATTGAAGCCAATTTATCTAAAAAAAATAATTTAGAACCCTATTTTTTAAGAAATACTGCGAAGTGGTCATTCACTGGGTGGTGGTCACTCACTGGTCGGAATACCCTATATAATAGGGGCCTTGTCTTCTAGACATCCAGGAAAGGCAGGGAAGGGGGGGGGGGCGCATGGTTGCAGGGTTTTCAATCTCATTAAAAAAAAAAAAAAAGTCAAGGTCGGGGGGTAAAGCGATTTAAATATCACAAATCAACATATTTACACGTGAAAAAGCACATGGGTCATTGGCACCATATACTTACATTTCAGAATTTTTAAGTAATTTTTTTAACTTTCTATTTTCTTTTAGAATCACTAACAGATGTTTTGTCACATGTGTGAAAAAGTAATTGGTTGCACACTTTGATGCATAGTTAAGTGTTCAAATGCTGTTGTAAAACTTTAAGTTGCAAAGAAAATTGTCGTCCATACAAAATCGATATGAAATCTCACTTTTAAGCTATATCATAGCTCCTAGAACCAACTTCGTTTGAAATTATTTGTGTCCCTGAAGCTTGAAACGATGTTTGTGATTATTAAAATATTGATCAAAAACTGTTTGGTAACGGACTTGACATTTCAACCAAAATGTCAAATTATGGCTAGGTTGTCGAATTTAAAAATTGAACAACAATATGCATTTTCTTAGAGTTGTATAATAAACAATATTTCGGGGTAAAAGTTGAGAAAAAGTCAAAATTAATACTAAAATCTTTGGTAACAGACTTGACAAAGAATAAAAATACGCACCTGGAAGAATTCTTGTGCGAAACGCCACAGCAATACGTCTGGACTCAGGAAAACAAAATGGTACGAAATAGTTACGTCACTAGTTTGTTAAGTTAACTGAATACGTGTTACCATCTTTTGATTGCAATAAACACCTTTTTTAGCTAAAATAATCTTAGGGTGACGGACTTGAGAAGAATTGCTCAGGACAAAATATATTCATACATTTCTTAATGAAAAAAAATATTTTGTCAATATTTATTATGAATATCATATACTAATAGTCAATATATAAAAATAATTTGTTGTATATTCTTTTTTTTACAATTAAGTATATAAAAAAATTGTTGAACTTGCGAAAATTGGAAATGGACAAGCGTTTTTGCCTTGCTTCTCATTTTTAAAGACCGGTATAAAAATAAATAAATAAATTTCAATAATTTGTTGAGTGATAGAATTTTTTTGGGTTATTTCTTGCAGAAAATAATTGTTCGCATTGACTTTGAAATAAGAGTTATGCTTCAAAATCGTCTTTTAACTTCCGGACAGCAAATGTAAGCAAATTTCGAAAATGACCCACATGATGCAGTTTTCAAAGAGTAGAATTACGTATAAAATAAAACCAGTTGAATTTTAGAGGCAGGTGCAATCGCATTTCGAAAGGCAAAAAAAAAAAAAAAAATCTGGGCACGAAGTGCGAAAAATAAATTTATTTTTCAAGTTATACTAAAAGTAGACAAATGTGAAAACTTTTGAAGGACTTTTTAAGAACTCGTCAACAGCAAAAAAAAGAGAAACTTTTTTGAAAGACTTCTCAAGGAACAACTGGAAAATCGTGTACTTTAGGGCCCCTAGTTATCAAAAAAAAATGCAAGGATTTTTAAGACCATCGGAACACTGTGTTTATTGGAGGACCCCCTCCCCTTCAAGCGACAAAAGAAAGAGCATTGCTGAATTTCGGAATATTTGCCCCAAATCCCCTATTTATTCCACAATATGACGCTGGTGACTCCCCCCCCCCCGCCTGGAAATGAAATTACTTCTCCAAAACCCGATTTTTCAGTGTACTTTACTGCTATTTTTTCTGCATTGTGTGCGCTATCAAACCTCGTGTACCCCCCCCCCCGCACCGGGGTGGTGCTATGTACGCCACTGGCACGAAGCGTTTTATTTCTCCACTAAAATCCTGCCCTTAGACTTGGGCCCGAAAGGTGAAGCTAAAAATCTGATCACTTTTTAATTGGAAAAAAAAAAAAAAACAGTTGCTTCTTCGCGAAAAATAGAAATATCGTCAGGCGACAATACAACAAGAAAAAGTTAAGCATTCCCTCCTCCCCTGCCCTCATTAAAATAATGATTGGCAATCGATCACATTTGTTCACTCTGAAACAGCCAATCAAAAAAGTTAAAAAAAAAAACTCCAGCTGTTCTTCATTATTAGAAAGAGCAGAAAAAAAAACCTAGTCACTGAAAGTAGTCAATTTCAAACTGCGATGGAATACTGCCATTCAGCGGAGACTTTAATTAACGAGAACAATTGATTTATCGCTCTAATAATGGAACTTTAATTTGATTAAAATTGTGTATTGAGCTTATTCATCATCTGTGCTGAACTCTGTGAAATTGCTAATTAACGGAAGAACGCTGCAAAAGGAAAATAATTTCTTCTAAATTGATTTTTCCTTCTACGTTGTTGGTATGATAGGGTAAGTGCTCCAGTAGTCGGCAATTTAAGAGATCTTTTGTTGATCTTGGCTAACTAAACCTAGAACTTTCAGCTATCAATACAGCAACAAAAACAAGGTAAAACTGAAGAATGAACCTTTCTGATATTGAATCACCTACTTGTTTCAGAAATTAAAAAAAAAAGAAAAATATGTCAAAATCCAAACTGTTGTCAACACTAGTAAATGCTCCAGTCATCGGCCACAGAATCATATCTTAGCTGAAAAATAAGCAGAATCGCAATCTTGGATGAACGACACACCATTCAAAATGAAAGGACTCATTACTAATTCAAAACAAAAACCCAAAACTTAACTGCCACTGGTTGATGATTGAGGATAGGTACATGAGTGTGTGTATGCGTCATAACTGATTTTGAATTAAAAATGTACTATTTAGGAGGAGTTATATGTCATTGTGGCCGACTACTGGAGACTGACCGACTACTGGAGCACTTACCCAATTAGATGAAAAAAGAGCTAGCTAAGTCGAAAAAGTAACAATTTTAAGACGTCTGGCTCTTTAATATATCTTTCTCTTTTGCTCTTCTAAGCAGCATGCGGGGTGTCTGGCAGCCGAGAGTAGTTGCGATTTTTTTTTTTTGCTACACATCACATTTTTGCTGGTAAAACTAGTGATTTTTTAACCATTTTGGGACAATTAGAAACTGACACCTGTCGTAAGTGTGTCGTGTAATATATCAATGGAGAGCTCTATTTCTTGCCTTCACAATGGTTTTTGAACTTTTATTTACCTATAATTAGAAAAAAAAATTCATTTTTTAACAGCTCTGTATTTCGTACAATTTTTGAAGGAAAAATCTAAAACTTGGCAGGATTTCTTATCTTGTCATATGCGTCCTTCACACCAATTTTTGTTGAAATCGGAAATTGGGAGGTCGAAAACCTTTTTTTTTCATGATGATTTGACATGGAATTGCCCGAAAATGACTTTAAAATCAACTTTTTCCGGTAATAATGCGATGCGCAGTAAAAAACGCAAGCACCTCTCAGCTGACCCTGCAGTGACGTATCCAGGAATTGATTTTGGGGCTGCACATGGAACATCGACACTGTGCTAAAAAAGGAAAAAAAATCAAGAAATATGGTGAAACTTAAAAAACGCAGTATTTCGATTTTATTTTTTCTATTGAACGTTGCTCAAAGATTTTTTTTTTTTTTTTCACAAAAATGAATATCATGCAAGAACAATAAGGCGCGCGTACATCGCTCATTTTCCTCTTACATTTCCACAATTACAGAATAACAATTAGTTTTGCTTCTTATTGTCGAAAACAGAAAATAATATGACAATATTTCACTGTCCATAAAGTATTTTTCATTGAAAAAACCTGAAGCATATTTACATGTTTTTTCAAAATTCGGTGCCACAATTTTTTATAGTCTTATAAAATCTTGGGGAGTGCATTGGTCCCTTGGCACCCCCCTGGATACGCCACTGTGACCCCGCATGCTGCTTATAAGAGCATAGGGAAAGACAAGGCCGGATCCAGAAAAATTTTCAAGGGAGTTGCGATTGATTTTATTACTTACTTTTTACTATGTGAACTGGTTTGCAAATACTGATCACATAGATTTCGGACTTCAATTCCGAAAAATTTCCTGGGAGAGCTCAAACTTCCTACCTTCAACGTTATTAAAACTCGTCTAAAATTTAGTTTTTTGAACTTCAATGATTTTATTTACTGTTGGGGGGGGGGGGGCGATCACCCCATCGGCCCTCCCTTGGATCCGCCCCTGGATAAAGATATTAAATAGCCAGACGTCTTAAAATTGTTATTTTTTCGACGTTGCTAGCTCTTGGAGTTTCATGTAATGTACTATTTACGGGATAGTTATTGCTGAAATAGGCGAAAATTTTAAATGATCTTGAGGTCATTTAAGTTTTATTGTGATACAAAAGATTTAAGTCGTTCAGTTGCAGTATTTGATATATTATGTACCCCCCCCCCCCTCGTCGGGCACGTCAGGGTGTAGGGGGTTGATGAAAATTTCTGGATGTATGGATACGTGTTATCAAGTGAGGGGCGAAGGAGGTGATCGCCCCTATCTTGGTTGAATCTCCAGTCGTAATTATTATATCCATTTTAGTAGGCTTTTGGGAGATAGGTTTGGGGTCTCTCCCTGGGAAATGTTTCAAAATTGGAGGTTGAAACCTTTGTGATAATATTTGTAAACCAGTATGTGAAGTGAAAAGTCAGTTCCAGTGAATTTCCAATCTGCGTATTGCGCCACTCTGCGGAAGCAGAGAAAAACAAAAAAGGGACACACACCTATTACCAATGTTTTTGAATAAAAAAAGGATAAAAAAATCCAATTGTTGTCAAAAATTGAGAATCAACGAAATGTTATCGTTATTGGCATTCGGGTTGGACCGGTTGCACTATGAATGGCGATATTTTTTCAACAACACCATAGTTTGAGAAAATTTGCACTCGAAAGCTTGGCCACCCCATTTCATTAAAGTTGTTTCAATAGTTCCTCAATGTTGTACGTAAAACAAACTATTTTTTGGAAATTTTGCATGATTTGTAAAATGTAGTGGAACTATTAATTCCCACGTTTCAATAAAATAGTAATTTTATATGTTTTGGTGAACAGACAATATTGTTGCTGTTGTCTTGCCTAGCTGGCAAGGCTGGTAATTCGGGGCCGCTGCTTCACTTATGCAACTGTACCGTCACTTAGTGTGCAGTCCGACTTTCACGGTACACCAACACACATGTCATGGTGACCCGTTTATAGGGTCGGAAACCATTCTCAGCACAGCAACACAAAGAATTGACAAGTACAGGACAGGAGAGAGGAAGTACATCCATGCCCGAGCCGGGATTCGGACCCGGAACCACTCCTTCTGCAGTCAGACTTCTCTGACCACTACACAAGACGGCCGGGATAAAAACTGTTTTTTGCAAAACATGGTGTTGTTTTTCGAACCAATAAGTAACTTGTAACACCAGGATGACATTTATAAAATCAGATTGTAACAAAAAGTGAAAGAGGGGGGGGGGGAGGAGCATTTTTTGTAAGAACAAAAGGACGGCTCAGGCATGCCAAAAGTCTTTTTAAGAAAACTGGGATTAACGATCTGGCTGAGCAAATGTTGCCCAACCTTTTTTGCCCCATGCAATAACTGCTAGAGAGCATGAGTTAAGAGGCGGTGTTTTGTTCTTTCCGAAAGAGACACGAGTGTTTGTTTACATTAAGTATATGAAGTTAAAGTGAGAAGCGATTGACAAGAAAGAGATACTACTGATCCTCCCCCCCCCCCCCCCCCCGTTAAATTAGGGCACGATCCAAGATCAAGCTATTTATTGACTGTATTCATCAGTGTTTGCTTATTTGATTGTATGCAACTCTATGTAGCGGAACCTCATTGATAAGAACTTTAAAATATGAGCTAGTTTTAACGCGAACACTTTGATTTGACCCGACCAAGTGTTTTCATTTTCCCCCATAAGTGTGCTGGAAGCTTGAATATTTGATAGATGTAGGTTGTTGACCGATTTTTTTTTTCATTTACTTTAAAATCTAATCTATATAAACTCGGCACCTCTAGGGACCGCGAAATCAGGGGTGCCCACAGGGGGGATTATGGCGCAAGTTGCGCCATCAAAAATTCTAGGGGGGGTGGGGTAAACTAATTTATTTATTTATTTAAATTATTTATAAATTTATTGTTTTAATTTAAATTATTTGCTGATTTTTTGAATAAAATTTATTCGTTAATTTATTTTTAAAATTAAAATTATTTTTTATTTCTTTATTATTTATTTATTTATGTATTTTTTGTGCGTGTGTGTGTGCTTGGAATGTCTGAAAGGGAAAAAAAAAGCGATTCTATTCTATGCACAGTTCGATCTTTTAATAAATTAATAATATATAAAAAAATAATAGTTATAATTTAAAAGAATAAATAAATAATGTTTTAAAAAATAATATTTAAAAAAATAAATAAATAATATTTAGAAAAATGAATAAAATTAAAAAGAGGGATAAAAATAAAAAGCACAAGATGGTTATGAAAAATGGGGGGGGGGGGGATTTGCGTCATTGAGCTTGGGGGGGGGGATGGGCACCCCTGCGCGAAATTATACCGAGTGAAGCGGGGGATTACCGAGGTTCCATAATTTCAACTATTGTATCTGAATTGCTTATTTCCTAGTGCTTTCAATCAACGTTTTTAAAAACAATTTCAGTAAATGATTTTTCCTTTCTTTCACACTTTTTTTTTCGTTTTATAAAAAAAGAATATAACAAAATAAATGGGAATATTTTGAATACCTTGTTAGGATTAAATCCGTTATTTTTGAAAGAGATAAGTGTTCCCTGTCAAAGAGAACAGCCCTTCTGACACTTGCTTAAAGAAAGGTGTGTCGTGCTGGTGCTACCTTTTTTCTCTTCTGGCCTGTTCTGGGTGCATTTCTCAAACTTCTGCTTAACCCAGGGACTGCACCAACAGCACAAACAGTGGTGACTGCCTCCTCTAGATACTTGTGGAAGTTCTCATAAAGAGCTCTTTCCGGAAAACAACAGATTGAATGACCCATAAACAGCACAATTCTCTGAGAAGGGTAATATGAAAGAACATAGATAGCAAAACGAAAAAGAAGGGTGTCAATGATTTAAATCAATTGATTTTTTTTTAATCATTGGTTTAAATCACTTTTTATTTTAATCCTTATAAAATGCTCTTGGACAATCCAAATTTCATTATTTTTGCCACTTTCTTTTATAGAGATCTTACCAAAAAAAAAAAAAAAAAACCCCATCATCAGCTGGTTATTTCCCATCTCTACACTTTAACAGTTGTTGCATTTCTTGATTTCTTTTTCTTTTTTTTTATTTTCATTACAGTTGAAAGAGTTGTATTTAATTTTAAAAGTTTTGCACATAAAATTTTCATTGTACTTCTCATTTTATTAAAATTTCATTTGTAATGCTGCTTAATGTCTTTATTTTCTTTAATTTTCCTGTATAGTGTTTCATAATTTTTTTGATATTAAAAGTGATTAGAATCATATGTATTTGCATTGAATCCGGTTTTACATCATAGTTTTTTGGTGAAGCTTTACCTCAAAGATGTTTTTGTATTTTTAAAAACTTGTGTTAAGTCGTTTATAAATGTATATTAATTAATAACTGAAGTTTTTTTTTTTAAGTAAAAAAAGTCAGATTTTTTAAATTTAAATCCGATTTTTTTAATTTTTTTTTACACCCTGCCAAAAAGTAGACTAAACCAGCAAGTTTATATCGACTTTTCGACTTTTTCACTGTATTTATCTCTATCTCTTTTTTTCAGTGGCATATTTCTTAGAGCAGTAGTGCCCAGCCAACGGCCGGCTGCGGTGGATTCAATTAACTACTTATTTAATTAACCAGCGTTCACTGTACTTCTGAACTTCTAAACTATGCAAAAATATAACTGATTTGCGAAGAAAATTGAAGAAGGAAATTAAATCGGATTAAAATTTGCTTCTGGCGGAAAAAGCATTTCGGTACCACGGTACCACTCTCTCATCGCTCAAAAATACAATCATCGATAAAATATTTCGTCCGACAAATCATTACTAAATTACTTCAAAAAATGTCGCTTCTGTTGCACCATCACTGTTGCCAAACCCAGAAATCCTAATTTCCTCGTTCATTAACTCGGCAATCTCTCTCGGTAATCTTTCAAAGGAAACTTGTTTTCCGAGAACAAGAATTAGCCCGTAGTTATCAAAAGGGACAAGGTCTGGGCATTCCAACTAAAACAAATAACAGTGAAGAAGGGGATAGCTCGGAATAAATAAAATAAAAAAAGAGCATCGCGAAAGCCTTTAAGGATGTAATTTAGCTCGTCGTCGCGATAAACCCTCCGTCATTCGTCATCTTTTTCATCTTGTTCCTATGGTTTGTAATTTGTCTGTTTTTCGTTCTATTTTCTTGTCTGTGGTTTTTGATGCTTTGCAGGTGAAATTAGAGCCGTGTTTTGATCTTGGAAAGACATGGAAATTGTGGGCTTACTTTGTTGACGGTACCATTTTTTTTGGTTTTTTTTTGGATTGAAATGGGAAAACATTTCTTGTTTGGAAAAAAGAACGCCGATATTTACTGACGCTTTCGAAACTCTACTTGACAAAATAAAAGAAGTTGAAAGACAAAGGAAAGGGTGTCCGAATCAAACGTACTCAATTTGAACAGTCAATTAAAAAAAAACGAAAAAATAATTAAGCTACTAATATTGGCAAACTTTTCAGCTGAATTCTTCCAGTTTTCCGAAAATTTTTTGTTTGTCCCGTCTGACTCGCCTGCGCTTTTTAAAAAGGGACAAAGAGAAAAATGGCGCAAATCCGAAATAACAGGGTGCGTGGTGCGTCAGACAAGACAAAAAAAAAAAAAGTTGGTAAACTTTAAAAATTCAGCTGTTTAAATTTTGCCGATTGCACCCTTTGCGCTGAAACTTTTTTCTAAAATCGACTGTTCAATTTGGAATACGTTTGATTTGGACACCCTGTTGCATGTATACTGGTAGGGGTGGAGGACCCTCTGAAGCAGAGCTTCCCAAAGTGTGGTCCGCGGACCCCTAGGGGTCCGCTGTGCTATCTGCTAAAACGTAAAAAATAATAGAAACCGAAAGACGTCACAATGTTTTTGGGAATGAAAGAGTTCTTGTTTACGTATACACACAAGGCGCCGCAAACCCCTCAAAACTATCGATATTTATAATCCTAAAGTAGTATTTCTTATGGTACATTCGATTGCGATATGGCCTATGCTAACATTGTTTTATTCACAAGCTCCAAAAGTTCGTTATCTCTTCTTTACTAATAATAAAGCTGAAGGTTTGTCTTTCTTTCTTTCTGTCACGCGCGTAGTGCCAAAACCGTTCGGTCGATTTTCATGCCACTTGGTACAAAATTAGTTTGTAGCATGTAGTTTTGCACCTCGAAGCGATTTTTCGAAAATTCCATTTCGTTCTTTTTTTATTCGAATTCTTAGCGGAAATTCGATAAAATAGGGAAGAAATGTTTCACACACATTTTCAAGTCTTATGTCATTCGAAAGCTTGAAATTTTCTGCATAAAATGAAGTTTTTTTTAAGTTTATACGATCATCAGGAGAGCTGTAACAATTGTTTTTAGAATCCCGAAATTCAAGGCTTACCTTCAGTAAAGCAAGCCAAACGATTCTAAAATGGTTTTGCTCGAGAATAAAATTTGTTTGAAAAGATAGATGAAATGAATTATTTTATCAACGGAAATCAACTTTTCATGTTGTTACCATGGTTACGTGTTCATACTTATTTCTGTTTCGTTATTTTTCCAGCGTTGCCAGACGTAGTATTTTTGATACTACGGTAGTATTTTTGCGGCCCAAATAAGGAGCGTAGTATTTTTCTGGCAACCCTGTTTCTAATATACTAATGACTTAATTAAAAGATTTGGCGGATTTTTTTTTTTTTTTCATTTTCATAGATTTCGCATTTCAGCAACATTGATTTTGGCAACGTTTGGAAACAGTAGTATTTTGCAATACTTTTTTAAGAGGAGGCGTAGTATTTTTTTGTTTCAATTCTCTGGCAACCCTGTCTTTTTCCCGGTGAAAATGCTTTGGGACCTTACTTGGCGCGTTTTCGAAAAGTCACTAATTGGCGCGTTTTTGCGTGTCTCGCGGAATTGAAAGCTCCGAGAGAAACTACGCAAAATAGTCAGCGTTACCACGCTTGACGCGCCTATCACCCATTTAGCGAGAAAAGGGTACCTAAAGCACATATTAACCAAATATCGTATCAATTGCGTTATTGCATCGTTCTTTTTAAAGTGTTTCATTTCGGAAAATGTGTTGTTTTGTTTTTAAAACTAGGAAAAGAAACTTTCTTCTTTTAAACTTTTGTAAGATTTCTGTTGGTTTCTGTAAGCAACAAAATTGTTCTTATTTTCTCTTTTGGCTTATTTTTGTGCATCTCCCCTTGGGGTTGCATTCGAATGTTCCAAGGGGGTGTTTTACCCCTTTTCTGGAGTAAATCAGTGTTCATTTCAATGCAGACAAAAGTGATATGAATTGGCACGACCACATGGCGATATATCGCCAAGCTTTTGTTCGCCAAGTATTTGCCGCCAATTTGGCGACATATCGCCAAGTTGGCGAAAAAAATTGTTTTCTTTTTTTATTTGGACTCAATTTGGCGCTATTGGCAATATTTTGCGAAAAATCCACTGAATGATGTTAAAATCGGCTATATTTAGGGAATTAATCATTGTAAAACATTTTTTTTCTGCATTGTTTCGTGGCAAACTAGGGATATAAATGTTTGAACTGTTATCTTGCTCACTCCAAGCACTATTTTAGCACTTAAGGCATCTACTAACAAATTTACACATAAAAATAAGTAGCGCGGGGTCCATACCAGATTTTTATATCATACTTTGAAGGAATTATAGTTGAATTACAACTAAAATAAAGCATTTTTCCTGCTATATCAATTATTTTACAAATGAACTTTTAATTTTATACCACGGGCAAAGCCGTGCGGGTATCGCTAGTTATTAATAAACTGGTTGTAGAAATTGAGTGATAACATTTTTTATTCCTAATTAAGCTTCCAATAAATATTTCCTTCCATAGCTTAAAACAGTAATAGAAAGTAATGAAACTAGACACACTACAGCTCTAAATAATGTACAGAAATTAGAATTACAGAATAAAGTTATAAAAACGTGAAAAATATTAGAAACAAGGATTTAAATATATCAAATTAAGTTTTTTTAAAAATATTTACTTCCATAGCTTAAAACAGTAATAGAAAGTAATGAAAACTAGACACACTACAGCTCTAAATAATGTACAAAAATAAGAATTACAGAAAAAAGTTATAAAAACGTGAAAAATATTAGAAAAAAGGATTTAAATGTATCAAATCAAGTTTTTTTTTTTTGAGCCGAGGGGGGGGGGCGGTCAGTAATCCTAATAATTTTTAGGAGGGGGCCCGTAGAGGTCTAAACTTTGGAAGCCTCTGCTCTGGAGTGTAGTGTATATTCGTGAACTATTGCGCATTCTTTGACCATTTTTATCCCCGTCCCTACTTCCCTTTGTTTTATAGTATAACAAAAAATATTGTCCAAGAAATCACTATATATGTGGGATAAGAGAGAGACAATTTTCTGTTTATTCTATTTTTAAATATTACTTTGGAAATAAAATGTAGAGCTGTCATGTGCAAGACAAATGCTTGATTTTTTGTGGAATGATGCACTGTTTCTATTTTTTTTTTTTCTGAAGCGAACATTATTAATGGGGAATCAAACTACATTTGAAAAAGTTTGCAACTACAGATTCGGAGGATATTTTACTAGAATTGAGAAATCTAGAGACGATGTCCAAAAGTGTCCTACCGGTGACAAGTTGTTGTTGTCTTGTACTAGCCAGGCCGGCAATTTGAGGTGCTGCTTCACTTTTCCAACTACGCCGTTGTTGCGAATTTACAAATCGTCTGCGATGTTCATATTTCTTTGTGTTATTTGATTCATTTATCGTCTGCGCTATCAATTGTTTTTTGTAATGGCAACTAAAAAAGAAAAAGAGATAGAACAGTTTAAATATTTTGATGGAAGGCGAGCGTTGTTTTTCTCGCCCATTGTTGGCGGAGAATATTATTTTACATTTTACTTAAATATGTAATTAAAAGTTTGTTTTTATAAAAAGTCAAGAGTTTGATTTTATCTACTTAAGTGAAGAGTTCGGTTTTATTTACTTCAGTCGCTATTTGGTGTGAAGTCCGACTCCCATAGCACTGTGCCATAAGGATCCCCTTATAGGGTGGGCAACCATTCACAGCACAAAAACACATTCATACAAGAACAAGAGAGGGAATTTACATCCATGTCCGAGCCGGAATTTGAACCCGGAGCCTCCCCATCCGAGTCAGACTTCTTTGACCACAAGACAAGGTGGCCGGCTACAGGTGACAAGTGAACTTCATTTGATTAATAAAGATTAAAAAAGTATTAGATTTTTTTTCATAAATAATTTTATCATGAGAAATAGTTTGTATACTAAATACTTGTATATCGTCGGCACCATGCTAAAATTACGAATGTGAAAATTGGCACTTTTCAGGAGAGCCAAAACACTGAATATAATTTTTTCCCACCTGACGCGTTTGGTTATTTTAAATTTTTATAGATATCTTTGAGTGTAAAACTATCGTACGAAGGTATCATTTTAATTTTAATTATTTGTAAAATTTGAACTTAAAAAATGCGATTTTTCAGATTCGTTATTTTAGCATGGTGCCGACGATATGTAACATATGTAGTACTGTATATTAGGGTGGAGCGAAAAAAATGAATTTTTGATTTTCGTAAACGGGTACCTTCCATTTACTGTGAATGAGGATAAGTAACAATTCTGTAAAATATTTCACTTTTGCGACGTCATCTTTAGTCTGCGCATTTGGCCTAAAGTTTTGAAATTTCTGATTTTTTTTGGATTTTTCAAAATTTTTTAACAAATATTGCAAATGATAAAACTAGTGACGAGTGGTTATTAAATGGAAGAAAAAGGTTTGAAATATACAAAGAATTTTTTAAAACCATTTTAGATTATTATTTCAGTTCGTGCATTGCGCTCAAAGTTCATCAAATTTCCCAAAATTTCTGATATTTTCGACTCAATATTCACTTGAAGTGTCTTCAAACTTGTTGTTATTAATTTTGTTAATACTTTGAACCCTGCAACTCTTCGTTAGGTCATGTGGAACTACCCAGGACTCACCACGAGGAGGTGACCGCACTTCTAGTCCTACACGTGAACCCTTCCTTCTAACCAATGCAAGCACGTATTTACATTTCTTAGAT
Source organism: Uloborus plumipes (assembly GCA_038373865.1). Classification (NCBI taxonomy): domain Eukaryota; kingdom Metazoa; phylum Arthropoda; class Arachnida; order Araneae; family Uloboridae; genus Uloborus; species Uloborus plumipes. Next base: position 19,064 of record JAXGGA010018311.1, read on the forward strand.
ATGTCTTTCACAGTAAAATTGTTCCTTTGTGTCGTAAATTGATCAAATATTTCTGTCAGATATCCTCGTTTTTACTAAACTTTTTCTTTTCCTGTGATTACATACCAATTTTGAAGAGCTTGTGATCTATTCGACAGCTCTTTCAACTGATTGAGTCGTGAATGGCAGTTTAAAAAGAGCGCATTCAGAAATCATATTTAAATTCTCAGCTTCCATAATCTTTGTAAATATTGTGTTGTTAAATTACCTGTAAAAGGTAGCTTTGTAATTTCCACATCATGGCAAGAAATCATATCGATGTTTACTGACTTTTGATTTATGTATGTAATATATGAAAAAAGATTTTTGTCTATTTTTTGGGATCTGAAGCGTTCTTACTTGTTTGCTTGTTTTCTAGATTGAGCGTTTATAATACGATTTAAAACAAGATTCTTTATATGCTCTCTCTTATGAACTAACCAGGTTATTTCCCGGCGTTGCCCGGGTGCTTATTAATACAACATAGCTCTAAAAAATATTTGAATGAATTCTATCCACATGGGAATATAAAAACTTATTTCATGCTAAAAAGAAATAGTTGAGCCTTAAATGGATAATTCATTGTTGATCGTAATCTTTGTAGGAAAATACTCCTATTTAAATGTGTTACATTTTATCAATTTGTGTGCTTAAAGTCTTATGTCTCTTACTCTATCTATTCAAAATTATAAGAAAATGGCCATTTTGAGACAAAAGATTTGAATTTTGGGCTTTTTGGATTTTTTTTTTAATTTCAAAACCCCTGCCTATGTGAATTCTAATGCATCAAGGAACCTCTGTGCCACGTTTGTTGAAAATCCGACGAAAACTGGGTTTGTATAAGGAACAAACATACATACATTTGATAACAGCATATTTCTTAGGTGCAAAGTATACATTGTTTTGAATAGATGTGAATACAATGTTCTGTTTTTTCCCGGAGAGATAATCTTTAAAATCTCACACGAATTCATAGCTAAATTTAGTGACTTCTGTACTTCATCCTTAAAGAGCAAGGAAACTTTTACCCGCGAAAGTTATGAACTCTTTTAAAAATTATAGTCTAAAGATTGTTTGCTGTAGTCAACATCTGACTAGGGAAAGCTTTCTTGGACTTCTGTTTCATATTTTTTTGGATATTTTCCCAGTCAAAATTACCTTGCTCATCTCATGAAGTTACTGTTGCTCAGTACTTAAACCATTTTTATTGTCAAAATCAATCTGATCAATGACAAATTCAATAGAGGTTCATATTGAACTGCTTTGAAAGTAGAACATGTTTAGCTTCGTCTAACAGGCCCAAAAATTACTTTGGTCCACTGGTAGGTCCATCTAGCTTTTACAAAAAATGCAGCAAATTAAGTTCATTCAAATGTAATTGGCAAATGTTTTATTACAGAGGTCTACCAAGTTTTTCTTCCAGTTTCCGTATTACACCTTTATTTTCCTGTCTTTGTAGTGCAGCCATCAAAACCAATGCAAACAATTTACTACTCAAAGAAATAATTTATTGTTTCTGACTTGTCTAAGAAATGTAAATGTGTGCTCTCATCAGTTGGAAGCAAGGGAAGCGCGAATGACACCCAAAGTGCGGCCACTTCCTCGTGGTGAGTCCTGGGTAATTTCAATGAGCCAGCATAGAGTTTAGTAGTTCAAAGAAACAACAAAATGATTAAGAAAATATTTTGAAGGCACTTTTAGTAAATATTGAGAGGAAATATTGAATTATAAAATTTCTGCTAATATTGGAAATATCGGAAATTTCTGAAAATTTGATGAACTTTGGGCCTAATGCGCAGACTGAAATTATAATCTGAAATGATTTTTAAAAATTTCTTGTATATTTCAAACCTTTTTCTTCCATTTAATAACCACGCGTCACTAGTTTTATCATTTGCAATATTTTTTTAAAAAATTTGAAAAATCTAAAAAAAAATCTAAAATTTCAAAACTTTAGGCCAAATGCGCAGACTAAAGATGACGTCGCAAAAGTGAATTATTTTACAGAATCGTTACTTATCCTCATTCACAGTAAATGAAAGGTACCCGTTTACGAAAATCAAAAATTCATTTTTTTCGCTCCACCCTACTGTATATGTGTAATAGTTTGTATGTATAGTAGGAAAAAATGCAAGGGGAAATTTTTCCAAACTGTCCCACAAAGTGACGGTAAGGTGGAATCACCACCAACTGATTTTTCGCTGCTTTATAGATTCGGGCTCATTTAACTGATTTATAGATTCGGGTTCGTATTTAACTTTCACTCTTATCTTACTCTGAATGTTGCTCATTCAATGCAGAATCCCAAGGTGCATCCACGGGGAACCTCTTAAATCGGTGGAACAAATTTCCTCATTTCGAAACCTTTCCAAATCTCACGTCGGGCCTGAACTTTGAACTTTTACTTTCCTAAAACAGTAGCTGTCCTCTGGTGACGAATTACGGCGGCTAACGCCCACTTTAGAATGAACTCGTTCTACTAGAACTTTGACAATGCTCGTAAAACGCTGACCTTATAAGATCACATGCTAAACGAGAGAAGAATATTCCTCGGTGTTCTTTCTCTTTGCGCGTGGAATGCGTTTCGAACAGGAGTGTCGTTTAGTTCTTCACTTTCTAGGGTTATGACTTCACTAGACGGATCAAGCTTAATTGCTGTCGAAAAATGTCCGAAATTGGCTGATAAGAACGAGGACGTTTTCGAGTGGAATGGCAGAAGACGTAATGCTTAGGAGGAAGAAAATTGTTCGAAAATAAATCAGCGGGGATTTTGAAGACAAAGGAATTGATGATTTTTATTTTTGTCTTTGGGTCATTTTGTTTTCGGGGAATAAAATCATGAAAAATATGGAGAAAAGTTTCTAAAAAGGACATAAAACAATGACGATTAGCAGAAATAAACATCAGCTGAAGGGTGTTACATGTAAGGGCGCCCAGACTTTTTTTTCCGCTTTTTTGGGGGGTGGGGGGGGGGGGGGGTTCCCAATTTGTCGAATGGAATTCCACATTTTGCCGTATGGTAAAATACGTGTATTCACAGAGAAGTGCATCTGATGAAAAACACATTCGGCATTTTAAAATTGCATTTTTGTCTTCAAATTTGCCGAATGAGAAAAAAATTGTGAGGTCACTCTCACAATTTGGTGAGGTTGACTCTCATCAAATCCAATTGCATTTTCTACACCAGAATGTATCTTCTTTTTCCATGTTTTCACAACAGAAAAAAAGATTGAAAAATTAACAATATTTCCCCTATCTAATTAAGAGCTTTATTCA